>VICI01000009.1:0-115184 GCA_019593645.1 Akabosia matsudoensis | reverse complement strand
TAGAAAGCTCTCAACTAGGGCTATTCAATGCAGTATCTGTGCCTTGGCATTTTTGCTAAGGTTTTTTTCCTTGGCTTTATTGCTAAGTTTTTTTCCTTAGCTTTTTTGCTAAGTTATTTTCCTTAGCTTTTTTGCTAAGTTTTTTCTTTAGCTTTTTCTTAAGCTTTTTCGCTAAGCTTTTTCTTTATTCTTTAGCTTTTGTTCTGTTCTGTTCTACTGTTCAGCTACGTCTTTATAGCTTTAAAAGCTTTTATTGATCCATGCATATTGATCCGCCGAATCATTGTGGACATGTTCAATTTCATGATAAATGGTGCATGGTTGTAGTAGCATATTATTATTTACATGGATTGCATCAAACATAGGTGACTGTCCCAAGGAAAAGGGGATATGTCGTATAAAAAAAAGAAGGTATCAAAATTTGTTTCACGCAACTTTTACGTTTACGCTTGGGCGTGTTTTTTTCAGAGAAAAGCGAACTTAGAGCAGATTTTATCTGTTCTTTTTTTATACGACATACTCCCTTTCCCTGGGGGTCGTCACAAATATTGTTCCTAGTAGTTCCTAATAGCCTATGAGGCAACCGATATATGTGTTTACACGGGTTTTCAAGTAGCTGCAGGTACCAGTTTTCGTTGTAAGTAATAATTTAGACATACTTTGTCTGATTGACATGAACTTTTGCTTGTTTCGTTCATGGCTTACGCTACTTCGGTATTCCGTTGTACCGGTTTATTTCCCTGGTATCTTTTTTTTAATCAGGTCATCCTTTTTAATTAATTGTATTTTATCCTAATTCATGCGGCAGATATTGAAGACAGTTTTGATTACCGCCGCACACAAATCATACAGGTTGTTTTTGTCATTTAAAAATGTAAAGTTGCATTGTGTTTGATTTAAATGGAGATTGCATGTGGACTTGCAGTTGCGCTGGTTTTTTGGACGTGTTCAAATTGTTGCCTATTGCATGTGCCTGATCGAAATTCGATATCTCTATTCATTCTTCCATTTCAAATCCGCTATGCATCTACTGCCTAAGCAAGAGTTTGTTTTGCAACATATTTCATACAATAACGCAAAAATAACTAGAATCCACTTTGCTAACCTGTATTTGATTTTAAGTGTGAAAACTACAACAAAAAATCCTTTCTATTGGCAAACAATAGAGACTAGTCTTATAACTGTATACCCACACCAGCATACGAAAAAAATGACTGAGGTTAGTTATCAGGTACTGCTTGCATTATTTCCTAACGATTTTAAGTTACAGCAACAACCGTTTGTTAGGATGAGTCTTTGTTGGTTCGTCCTTCAGGTGTTTAGTTGGTTTGAGAGGGTTCGCGAGTGAACATTGTTCGTAGGTGTTTGTTTATAACAGAAAAATTGATGAAGTGATAAACCGCTTCGTGTGTTCAACTGTGTGTGCAAAATGCCGTTTTAAAGTCGTTGTTTAAACTTTGTATAGGATACCTACGGCGTTAGCGGTTTGATTGGTGTAGAGAAATGGCAGAAAGGAATCATTCAAGTTCCAATGGTTTTCATTGGACCCCTGGAACTGGTCAGGGAATCGACAATGTTGCCTTTGTAGATGACTCAAGGACAACGTCTATTCCGTTGCATGAGCGGACAAGTGTTCCAACCATTAATACAAATACGTATACAAAGAAAACAAGCGAAACGAATGGAAAAATTCCGAATGGAAAATCAGAGGACATCTTGAAACCCAACGTTGAAGCTCCGGATCGAGCACAATGGTCTAATTCAATTGAGTTTTTGCTCTCGTGCATAGCAATGTCTGTGGGAATAGGCAACTTTTATAGATTTCCCTTTGTCGCTTATCAAAATGGAGGTGGAGCATTTCTTATTCCATACTTAATTGTGCTATTTTTCATTGGAAAGCCTATGTACTTTTTGGAACTCTCGGTTGGCCAGTTTTGCTCGTTTGGGCAGGTCAAGTGCTGGGAAATGTCGCCGTTTTTTAAAGGAGTGGGCTTTGGGTCCACGCTTTGCTCGTTTTGTGTAGTCACCTACTACTGCTCAGTGATGGCCCTAACAGGTAATGGCCTCACCTTAATGCCTAAATAACTTCAAAACTCAATTGCGGGAATGTTTTTTGCATAATTAGTTATGTATATAACTGCAGTGGCATAATGCTTTATTTATTAAAACGTCCTCACAGTATTCTACTTTTTTGCGTCGATGCAAGCCCATTTGCCATGGTCCGTATGTGATCCCAGTTGGGCGACACAAGAAATCTGTGACATTTTGGCGAATGGAACAGCAGCAAATGCTAGTTTACCTGAACTCTACTTTAGGTGAGTTAAACAAAATGCCAATCAATTAGTTTTATCACTGTTTGTTTCAATTTGGGTTTTAAAAACAGAAATGAAGTTCTTCATCAAAAAGCGAATATTAATGATGGCATAGGGTATCCAGAGTGGAGACTTGCGCTATGCTTACTACTCAGTTGGTTGGCTGTCTATGGCTCTATGGTAGGTTTTTTGAAACTGAGAAAACCGTTAATTTTTACTACTGTGACTGAAATGTTTCCATCAGCAACTATCTGTTTGCTGAAAGCTAGAGATATGCCTCAAAATTTTGATATCCGTATCACCAGTTGAAGAGTCTGTATTTTTTCTAAACCCTCACATGACATCAATTCAGTCACAATTGCTTGTAAACGGTATTTTTTTAGCCTCACCATGTAACGTACAAACGATTCTTCCATACTTTTCTATTCTAAGGTAAAAGGAGTCGCAAGCAGTGGAAAAGTGGCATACTTCACTGCAATATATCCGTACATAGTTCTCCTCATTCTTCTTATCACGGGATGCTTAAAGGAAGGAGCCTGGGAAGGGATTAAGTTCTTTTTGACCCCACAATGGGAGCGGATTTATGATCCAAATGTAATTTACAGTGAAGAAAATTTAGTATGTTTACGAAATTTGCGTGTCTCAAAATACAATATTAATAGTTGTGTACCGGGTTCTATATCAAAAACAAGGTCTAGGTTCAATTGTTGACTGTTGACTTTGATAGGTTTTATCGTATTTCCCATGCTAGTGCCTAATATCGATATCTCGGAGAGCACAAACTCAACATAAGTATGGGATGTAGGTATTTAGCACCAGCGTAAGATCAACTGAGTATGGGAAGTTGTACACGTTTAGTTAAATCCGTCCAAAAATGTCGAAATGAAACCATTCAAATTTTAACCGAATTTCACCAAGTATAGTTGAAGTGGAAAAAATAAATAAATATTCTGTATTCTGAGACACAGTGAATTTCATAAACCAATAAACTTTGTCGTTTCTCAACTTTGTTTTCTTATTTTCATGTATCTAGGTTTGGTATGCAGCCGTCGGCCAATGTTTCTTTTCGTTGTCTACCGGCTTCGGTCCAATCGTCATGTATGCGTCTTACAATCCATTCCGTCACAATATCCACCGAGACGCCATGATTGTCAGTTTAATGGACACATTTACAAGCTTCTTTGCTGGACTCACAGTATTTTCTATCCTTGGAAACCTCGCCCACCAACTAGGTCGACCCATTTCTGCAGTTGTCGACAGTGGTCCGGGCCTCGTATTTGTGAGCTACGCAGATGCGATTGCTAAATTTGAATATGTTCCGCAACTCTTCGCCTGTTTGTTCTTTCTGATGCTTTTCAGCCTTGGGGTTAGTCAGTAAAAACAAGTTAATTTATGTAAGAAAATTAGCAAAGAGTATTCAGACAACTGAGGACCCTAGCTTATCG
This sequence comes from Akabosia matsudoensis, assembly GCA_019593645.1. NCBI lineage: Eukaryota > Metazoa > Arthropoda > Collembola > Entomobryomorpha > Paronellidae > Akabosia > Akabosia matsudoensis. The sequence continues at coordinate 111,427 of VICI01000009.1, read as the reverse complement.
TAAATCTAAGTACCAGATTGGTTTTGTCAATGCTACTGTCATGCACCTTTTAGGGGTTAGCATGATGCTCCCATGAGCTCAGTCAAAGAAGAATCTATATTGAATTTCACAAACATTAAATCAGATCTAATCCTATCAGAAGAACTCAATTACAGAAAAAGGACTAACGAAAAGTCGTTTGTGCCCCTTAAGGTGGTAATCGAAGCTGACCACCAAATAGGAACTTAAATTATGAAAAACCATTTTGCTCCCTTCTCTTACACCACATGTGTATGATGGAATACGACTCTTACTACTGTCAATGTCTTGTGCCATTGTGCCCCCTTGATATAGGGAATACAGATCTGGATAGATCACATAGTATAACAATAACACATTTAATTCAAGACCTGTAGATAACCCTAGACCGTGAATACATGCATTCACTTAAACAGTACTGAAATAATACACACATTTTAATTATTATCTATCGATACAAAAGTATAGCGTAAAAGTACCGAGATAATCCTGAACGGATGTCTAGAGTATAACTGACGATTTTTTTTTCGGACTGGCACAGGTTGGCAGCGCGGTCTCATGGCAGATGGCTGTGATTACAGTGATATGTGACCAGTTCCCGAAGTTCTCAAAATTTTACGTCACCATTGTCAGTTGTATTGTCGGATTTTTATGTGGGTTAGTGTATACAACTCCAGGGGGACAGTTCATCCTCACGTTAGTCGATAACTTTGGTGGATTCTTTACGATTTACGTACTTGGGACTCTAGAGTGCGTTGGGATTTGTTGGTGTTATGGCCTGAAAAATGTCTGCAGAGATATTGAGTTCATGTTGAACATCAAGCTAAACTGGTACTGGAAAATTTGTTGGGGCCTTGTCGTCCCTGTAGTTTTGTCTGTGATTCTTGTCTACTCACTTGCGACAGCGAAACCATTAACGCATGATGGCCAACTATTTCCGGTTGCAGCTCTAGGTAAAATTGAATTATTATTTTTATTTGGCAACAAACACTTTCTTATGTAATCTGTACATGCAAATGCATAACATATATGCAATTGTATTTTAGCGTGTGGATGGGTCTTAGCAGGAGCCTGTCTCGCATTTATCCCGGCAGGTGCTATTTACGCCATGTACAAATCAAAAGGATCCTTCATAGAGGCAAGCGACAAGTTTACTGTGAACATATTTTTTAAATTGTATGTAAACAGATATGATTTATAAAGGATATATGCTTTTTAATTTTGGAAACTCTTTAGAGACTAAAAGAGTCACTCAAGCCAACCCATAAATGGGGACCGCGCGCATTATCCGATCGAGAAGAATGGGAAAAGTATAAAAGTCAGTGAAAATTTACTGCAACAGTTGGATTTAGATTAGTTTTTAATGAATGATTTCAAATTTGTTTTTCGTTTTTATGGGTTATTTCGAATGTTTAATATATGTTTTTTGTAGTTTGTAGGTAACATTTACAATTATTATATTTTCTATGTTCTTCTTCGTATTTACCCAATTATTCATAACTATTTTATATATTTATTTTACACCGTTGTAAATATACCAGCTTACGAACTACTTCATCACTAAATAGAACTGACTTGGAACTACATTTTATAAGTCTGAGTGCTTAGTTTTCTTGGAATGACTTCAGTTTTCGGAATAAGGTTGTTGCATAACATGCATATGGTTTACTCTTTTATATTCAATATCATTTTAAAGCTTAAACCTCGCATAAATTTTATGTGTGACCTTATTAAAAAGTAAAAAAAATGAAGTGAAAGAAAAAAAAAGAATTCATGCATAGTTTTTACTTAGCTTTAAATTTCATGCACATATTAAATATTGACATAAAAAAACTTCCTCTGCAACATACCCTGGACCAAACTTTGTTAACAAAATAGGACAAAAATATTTAATGATAAGTATCTATCATCACCAGCTCCTAATCATTATGCTGTGCGCAAAAAACCCTGATGGGTCCTAGTTTCTAAATTACATAGCTTTATTCATTACACAAATGAACATTGGTTTGACTTAGTTTTAATTGCTGAGACGGAACGGTTTCTTGTGTATTGGTTGAGAAATTGTACTACCAGTTTGCCGCTAACTTAAAGTAAATTTGAGACTTGATAGTGTTCTATGAGCGTGTGTAAAGAATAAACTTTGGACTGTACACAGTTAACCACAGTTATAAATTTTGTTCTTTGCACTGTCCCCAAATTCGAATTGGCGTAGCCACTCGATTTTTTTGCTTACATCTACCTAAATTAAATTAATGAATAGTCGTCAAAGAGAACACCTATCGGTTCCTATGCAAAACATATTGATTACATGCCCATCCTCAAAACCATTTCAAACATCAACATGCAAAAACTCTGCATCACTTTTAGTAAATTGTGACTTGTAAATTGTACAATTATTTGTAGTTTTTTACGAAAAACAAAAATTTGGCCGGTCGGGTTAAAGATATTGTTATTTTCACAGTGTCCCTACAAACAGCGACCGTCGATTGCTAGAAACCACTCTTGGATAATTATTATTATTGTTCCTTGTTTTCACACTGCTTACCACTCTAAAGAAAATATTACACATATCCAAGTCGTCTAAATTGTAAACTTGACTCCACACGTATTTGTCAGTTTCATTGTCGGCTCGCTCCGCGTCTGCTTGAACTTGTTCAGGGCTCTTCTCAGGAAGCTGTTCGGCTGATGACGGGGGTGTAGATGATGGGAGATGGCTTAGCTTCACTTTTTTCGAGGCTGGAATAGGTTCTCCTTGAACGATGTCAAAGTTAAAGCGCCTGCTGAAAGTGATTGCATTTGTCTCCTCCATTTCTCGCACCATATCTGAAGATTGTTTTGGGTCAGGGGGGCCGAACAAGCAACGTGCTACTTTGAGGCCACTTGAGCTGCTCTCCTTGTGAGCACGTTTGAGCAGATTTCGAGCCGTACTCGATTTCGGCTGGGGAGCGACATTGCCCGGAACTCTGGCCGATTTCGGAGGAGTTACACAGCTCTTGGCGTCTTGCATCTTTGCAGAGAGATCTCTTACTTACTTTTTGCTTTTGAACCGGTATTGCACTGAAATCCAACAATAAAAAGTAAATTAGTATTGAAATAGAAAAAATCTGAAGTGCAAAACGTACACAACACAGTTAATACGTATACATCTCACTAGTCCTTCTTTCCTTTAAATACATTTTTCTATAAAAGTTGGACATTTGCGTTTAATTTTTTGAACTCAACTAAACTTTTTTTATATAAAACGTTTTTTCTGGAAATTCACTACGCACAACTTGTTTTTCCTGGTAGTACGCTACTCACTATATGAAAAAACTTGACATTTTTATACGTAAAAAATCGAGTAAACTTCAGCGATGTATTTATGGAAATTGCTTTTTCTAATTGAAATTTACATTCCAGATAAACTAAACACTTTTCACAATAAAGTATCTAAAAGAAAAATAATAATAATTTGTAGAAGGATATTTTTTTCGCTTACATATCAATTGCCGATGTCCTTCACTAAAGTTGCAAGGGTTCACACAAACAAAATTACAGAGAGAAAAATTTGGTTGATGAATAGACGCTTTGCAAGGAGAGTTGAAAGACTGAACACGAAGTTTCTACTGATGTGCCTGCTTCAGCTGCAGGATTAGCAATGAGGTTTTACCATTTGCGTGCACCGCTAGATAAGCACATTCTTTCCCAGTCAAAATGCGTGAGTCTCTCCCTCCTTCCGAAAAAAATAACCAGCATCACACCACATACCATCCCCACTCCAATATCATTGTAATACACGTTTTCTAGCAAAAAAAAATCATCAACAGAATGTGTACCAATTGGTTTACACGAAGTTGGTTTTGTATTAAAAACGTGCATAGGTACGACGATATTGATACCTGTACAGTAACTTCAATATGAATTCGATATTTTTTTCTTGGTAGGCTTCCATTAAAAAATTTGCTTATAACTTTCTGCGAGAAACGGTGAGTGGAGCGTTTGACTTGATTCACCTTCATCGTTAAGCATTTTTATTCTAAATAACACGACTAGTTAAATATAAAAATGTCCTCAATCACACTAACCAGCTTGCATGTTTCTTACTAACTCATTTACGAGTTTGCGTTAGGAACGGTTTAGTTTGTTAATGACGCAATAAAGTTCTCTTCGAAGGTTTTATGGAAAGATAACATAAATTAAATGTAATTATTCATGGTGATGGTGACATGTACGTGTACAGCTACACATAAGCGACAGTCTTTTGGGGCAATGTGACGCTTCGTAGAAGAATTGTAGGCGATAACTGTTATAAAAATAGATCTTTGTCCAGATTTTGGCTCCAAGTCTAGTTAAGTATGCAAGCTAACTTGATTCCTGGTTGATTAGTTATTTGCTACTCACATTTTTACATGAACATCCTTCTCCATAATATTCACATGACAAAAAGTATCTATTTCTTTTTCTATACAACTGGGATGATCATAATCATAACTGAAGTTAAAATGATGATAAGGAAAGCTGTTATTGTTTTTCATGTAAAGTATCTATCTATCGGTTATTTTTTTCTCGCAAGTTTAAGAACGGCCGTTTCTTTTTGTCACATACTTACTCAAAAAGAACTCTTGCGCGCCAGAGAGGTTTTACTGACGAACAACGTGAAGGAGGATCGCGAGGTCAGACTTTCTTTTCAGTGAGGCGAGCGGGACGAAAAAATTTGCATTTTTAATCAAATTTGTATATTTCATGGCATACAAAATACTCCTGTCTGGCACTAGGACATCGTGACTGGCACTAAAACATCTATTAGAGGCACTAGAAAATCATGTCTAGAACTATGAAAATAGTGTTTTAATGGAACCGTCAAAACTCATGGCAAGTCAGGTGACGAATCCCATTAGCCGTTTGTAATGCAATGAAGTTGCTGTGAAATTTATATGAAGACAAATAATAAATATTTTTTCGTAGAGGATTAGTCTTGGATTTCTCTTTTGTCGTGGAGGAATATTCAGCCAAAAATGTGAATGCTTAGTCGTATCACATATCTTCCGAGATTGATAAGACGCTAATCTTTTAATGAGATGATGAGTAATCTCGCCAAAGTTGCAGATGTGTCATCCGTTGTTATTCTGAAATACATAAAAACACAACTTTCATGTTTCATTTTGAACGAATATAATAAGCACTATGTCAAGATATGCTTTTAATATGTATGTGGTTGTACGATGTACAACCGAATTAGTCATAAAAGCTTTAAATATACCTAAACATCCTTTGCGGGTCTATCCAAAAATAATTCACCCCCTTTTCCCGGTTCGGTACTTATAATTACGATCGGAAGTGTCTTCCTTCATTTTCATTTTCTACAGAACTGCAATAATTTTGCATATCAGGCAATTTTACACTCACCTTGTTTATGTGTACCTTTTTATAGGCTACTTCCGCTAGTCTACGTTTTTTTTGTGTGGTCAAGTGTGCTACAACTCTCAACAGGAAGCTGGGAAAAGTGTGAGAATCAGAGTTGAAACTTCTGAATGAATGAAATAAACGCGCTCGCCCACAAATGTTCACAGACACGACTACTACCATTTTTCGTGAATGAAACTTTTGGCCGGACATTTACCTACTCGTGAGTTTCCTTTCCACTTGCTTCAACTTTCAACTTCCTATACGTTTCTTGTTAACTAGAAGAGCCCAAGTGTGACCGAGTAAATAAACAAGACTTGTGTGTCACCCACGCGAGCATTGTTATTATCACCTTTACCCACCCAAGAAAAAATAAAAAATAAATTCATACCTTGAGCTTATAACCAGAAGCCGAAGCTCCGTCTCCGGTGCCATGTCCTGTCTTGGCAATGCACGGTTTTTGTGTATGAATTCTTCCCCCAGCAATTTCAATTCATAACTGGAATTGCATGCCAAAAAGTAATCATAAAGGCCTACCCAAACTCGTCCAGCGGAGGGAAATCGAGTGTTGCAATATGCGCACAAACCGAGTATAACACATGATCACACCCGTCGTCGTCCTCTGGTAAAACCGTCTGCACTCGACCATGACAGGGGCTATCCCGGCATTCTCTCTGTCCTTTAAAAACCACTTGCTTGAGTGTGCTCCTAGCTTTAATGCACATCCGCATCCTGTTCATCAACACCCTGGGTAAAACACATACCATCCATTCATCCACTTGGGGGATATACCACTGTTGCTACACAATTGAGCGTTGAGTGATGCTTTTATTAAATTGATTCTTTTTCTTTTCACTGGAATAATCATATGCAAAAATGTACTTCAAAATTTACATGAGCGTTTCGTAGCTAAAACGCTTGCCAAAATTTATTCAACCCGTTTAAAATTCAAGCAGTTTCTTTTTCTACTACAAATTTTAAATCCCGTATGTTTACTAGGGATAATATTCCAATTTAATCAACTAGAAAAATCATTTTCATGTTTTTTAAAAATCCCTCAAGTGTACTAAACATCGCTACTTGAGTTGAAATTGAACATGTTACACTATTCAACGCACACATTTTCACGAGCAAGCTTCTTAAAGCATGATAACAATTTTCGAAAACATTAGCATAATTTTATATTGTGACTCTGATGCGGCATGTGTTGTCGCGTTTTTTAAAAGCTTCAACCCGTTCCCAAAGTGTGCCCATCAACATGTATCTACAGCGAGGTAACATTTTAAACATACATTTGTGAAAGTATACTTGTATTGTTCAACTATCGAAAAACGACATGGAGTGAATAGAGGAAGAAGGCTTGTACTGATGTTGTTGCTGAAAAAAAGTAAAATTAAACATGAATTAGTTCGAGGGCTGGATGATTCTTCAGCTGAATTTGATATAGCATTGAAATCCAAGGACAATATGAAATGTATCCGAGAGCTGCAGGATAAGTTCTACATGCTAGTACATTGTACTCACGATATTTTTTTAAAGACAGTAGTTCAACTAAGTATAGATGAATTAAGTACAAGCATTTTTTGCCGGTCTATGATATAAAAATAAGGATTCATGTCCTGCGCTGAATAACACAAAACAAAATATGTAACTTAATGCAAATGAGTAATTGAGTGACTTGTTCGCGTCGTGTGTTCACAATAGCTGGTTTTTTTGACAGGAGTTGACAGTGAAGAAGACGGACTGAGTGAAATGTATAAAAGGCTGATGATTTGAATTAAAATGAAATAGAAAATGACTGATGAACCTCACTCTATTCACCACTCAGATACTTCATCACACATGTTGATTCTAATTCTTCACCTGGTCAAAAAATTCCATATTCATTTTTTAATAATAACTAATAGAGTTATAATAGCATTTTGAAAAAAAATGGCACCGAACGACAGTATCAAGTATACAAGATATATTTCAAAACCGCCCTGTGTAGCTTTTTGTAAAACGAATAAAAGTATCGGATTCCTGGAACGGAACGAATGGGACTTGGAACAAAAGTTGCCTTTGATGACCATTTATATTTGATAAAGTTGTACGTTGTCAACGGATAAAAATATAAAGAACTTGATATGAGTGATGGCGATGATAATTGTCAGATTGTACTATGTCACAGTGCACAATGTGTGTGTATGTTTTAGCTGATGAATTAGAACCGAAAATATGCATTTTGAATGGAATTTCAGTAAGATAATGGGTTCATATTAAAGCAACACTCATCATGAGGTTGTCGTAGGGTTTGACTGTCGTGGCTGCCAAGTATCTATTTTATGGCACGGGACAAGCTTTTGTTTTATTTGGATCCTAGCAGGGATGAGCGGGCAAAATGGATGACTTTATCTGAAGGTGAATCACAAAGACACAAGCAAGAGGGAAAAGACTGAAGAAGTAGACTGTGGAGTAGTGATACATATTTAGGGACAGGAATGATGGACACGACGATTTTTTCGTTCTAATCTGATTCTGGTTCGAGCTTTGGCTTCAATGAGCAAACTATGACATTTATTTCGGCTACAGTATAACAGTGTTAATAGCTGTAGTCATAGTGGTCGGATAGCTATCTGACAAAAAATCCAGAGCAGATATGAGTAAAAGAAATCATTTTTATGTTGGGCATTGTTTGAAAGTGAAGTCACTGGCCTGGAGCGCAGCGGTCAAAAATGAGAAAGAACATGAATGACATTTCTTGACCAAGAAAAAAAAGCAAACTTAGGATTTAGCCGTGACTATTTTGGCCAACAGTGAGCATGTAAATGAGCAAGACATTTTGTTCTATGCTCTTTTAAAATGGACATATATCGTTTATGAAAACTCATAAAATGCAATTTTTGGCGACGTGATGACTCTAGTAGCCAAGAAAATAGTGCAACTCATCATGAAGATAGGCGCATAAAATTTTTCTTGTACATGCGCACCAACTAAGACTCATAAAAAGCTGACTAAATATGGCTGACAGAAAATAGATAAGGATATATGATTATATACGGCGCATTAAGCAGTCAGCTCAGCCAAACCAAATCGTTGGATTATATTTTTTATGATTCTTTTAGTGAAAAGAAAATAATGCTATTATTTACCGTACAAGTCGTAGACGACTAGGTTTAAAAAACAATCATCTTTTATTTCACCCATCGATAAAAAACACAGTCCTAATTGAAAGTTAATGGAGTGATGAAAACATGTCCAAGCACGTACGCGTTTTCCCAGATGTGGAAGTCTGATTCTATAGAAAACTGTTTTCATAAGGAAAATAGGATTTTTTTTTCGAATATTTTTAAAATCTAGATCATGGATACTTCAGTTAAGAGTATACTGAATCACAATGGCCATAAAACGTTTGGGTAAAACGAAAGGAACCAACTCTTCAAACTGGGAAATTGTTACGAGAAGTAAAAGACGAACGTCTAAGACAAAGCAATTATGAGATGGATCATGTTACCTTTCAACACACATCATATTTATGTGGTTGAGCAATTCATTTTTCCCAAGGGACCAAAAAAAGCACCCATAATGAGTCTTAGATAAAGGTCATTCTCATCTATCGTCAACTCTAGACGGAGGAGAGAACCAAAAGCGTAACAACACATCTGGAAAAAAATATTCTCAACGTTTCATTTCATCCAGGTTTCCTTTTTGTGGTTTTGTCTTGGATACAGTGTGTCTGCACACATTTCCAGAGAACAAATTGCTCTGATAATTTCTCTCGATGCCTTTGGCCACTTTTCAGATGTAAGTCATAAGCACGAAAAAAAATTTAAAAGGAAAGGCAACAAGAGCGGATACGTTTTTACCACAAAATTGCTTTGGTTGGATCCAATGATGAAAGACAAAAAAAAATGCACTTGAACAATTTTTATTTTCACAGATGCAGATGCCCGCATTTGCTCGATGCGCAAAACACGAGTCAATGCGAGTCTTTCTCGCCTTGTTTTTCTAGAATAAAATTGTTAATTTTGAAATTATTGAAAGTACGTGCCTCCTGTCAATATGGAGCAAGCACATCCCGAACGAAACTTGATCAGAACTGGAAAAGAAAAATATTAAATGAGCCCTGGCTCCAGTCTCGGACGAAGGAGAGCTTTGATGAGCATTTTTTTTACGTTTACTGATCACTTGTTTATGTTTTGATTAATTAACAGGTTTTTTTTTTGTTTTTGAATATTTACTTTTCCTGAAAATGCAAATAAAGCGATAAAAAATAACGTAGTTGGCTTGGACAATAATCTACAATCTACACACGCTAATTTATGGGATGAGTGTTGATAATTCGCTTCATTACAGACAAATTAGATACTTGATATCTCTTAGCTCTCGTTAGATTACTTGCTGAACAGCTTTCATCGCTACAATCTTTAAAAAAAAGAGAAACCCACACAGACAGGCCTTTTCAGAATACATACGTGTATGTAAATAAATTGCAATTCATTATCTATTTCATATGACCTGCCATTGGAAGAATGATTATATAGCTATGAAGATAACAGGCAGATGTTCATCGATTGTCTGAACAACTTTTAGAGAAAAAAACAATGTCCTGTTGATTACAACAAAGGAAGCGATAAGTCAAAGAGAGACCCGTCGTGTGGTGAAGGTGTGGATCAAGAAAAAGATCCGCGCTTGTTAGCCGCCGGGGGAGTGCACCAATGTGTAATACATCTGGAGTAATCCATGCTTAACACGTTGTTAAAGCCTACTTATCATTGAACATGGGTATTAAATAGTTTAAAACACACACACAACTGCTTTTCGCAGATGCCTACAGAAGGCGGATATGAATTTTAAACCAAGAAAAAATCTCTCTAGGAAGAAACAGGAGGTTTTAAATACGTGCAAACAAACATACTTCTTACTACGGCTTGTAAACGTCCCTGTTTCCTAAATTAATTAAAAATTCAAACTGCCGTAGACTGCATTTTATGCAAAACTACACATAGTTCAAGGCTACCTACTTATTGCGGAAGGAGTTACTTCAAAGCTAACAGTTCCTTACGAAAGGCCCTTTAAAGGTTTACCAGGTATTTTGAATGGGTTCATATCCTATCGTGACGATTGAGCTTGAAAAATCGGGTTACAATCTTCAAAACGCTGTTAATCCCATCGTCATGCTTTCATTCCCCTTGTCCTGAACAAAATCTTCCTTTCTCACACAAAAGCCACGAAATGATCCGTTAAATACGAACACAAAGTATAAAAATCATGGAACGAAACACTGATGCTCATACATTTGATAGCCATCAGCATGGGCATCATCACATCAGCTTTTTTTATCGACAACGTCATTGATTTTCATCCCTCCAACATTTTATCAGCCTTCCTTTCCGTGTTCTCGACGGTCACTGAAAAAAAGAAGGTAGAAAAAACGACAACACATTCACACATTTACAACAACAAACCCCCAAAACATAATTAACATTTATGTTATCCTTTTTTCTTGTTTCAGCTATCAAATTTCCTTTCACCTCTGCTCTTACCTGCAGGATAGAATCCATACAAAACCAAAGTCTCATACCATATCGATAACCTTGTGCTTTCCTACAAACGAATTATCCGAAGCAACCAGGTAGATACGTTCATATAAAGATAATTATTACTGTACCAACAAGCCCACAGGCTGATTTTTCCCGAAAAAAAACCCTTTGCCCCAACAATGGATTAAATATTTACGAGCAAATTAGCCACACCAGTTTTCTCCTTGAAAATTGCAGTATCAGCCAAACAAACGATCATATTCCCTCGGCTGCTAAATGCTTACCTAGATAGAAACGTGATGCAAGCACTTTACAAGTTCAAACTATCCAATTGTCAGGGCTTGCCCTTTTTCCTGGGAAATTTACATTCCTACGATTATGGTATAAAAATATGCTTTACCCTGATAGTCAATTGAATAATCAAACCCATTCGTCCGTTACCATGTTCCACCCCAAAAAACAATAGGAAGCATGTATGTGGGTAAGCAAGGTGCACAAGTTCTCATGAGCAGCAAAACACCCCTACAAATTGCTTTTTTACTGGTTCTCACGCTCACTCCTCCGCAACTCGTATTGCAAACCATTCAGCATAAAAATAGTACAATTAAACCAGATTCGAGATGAAAGGAATGACAAATGGATCTGGTTGTAGGGTTGAATGTTAGAAATAATTAACAATTTCCTTGTTATTTTTATACTGATACACCCAACTTTAATGCAATTTCCAATTCCTGAAGGAAAAATACCGTTTGTCACTGTGTGGGATGACCTGGTGAGTTGAAAATGATATGGTTCATGATGTCCTCATGGAAATATGCATGCGATTACATAAGCTTGTGAGGGCATGATCTCGCACTTTTTTGTCTGTTCACAAGGCTAATTGAGGGTTAGCACGACTTATTTGTATCATTTATGAAAACAAGCTTGATCACTGATACAAAGCAAAATAAAGCATTTATTTACATGTACAAAATACTTCACCTCCAATACGTGCTACATACAACGTTTTTTTCCGGAAGTGTCATGGATGAATCGGAAGTATATCGATACACTAAGACTCATCATCTAACATCCATACCGGTATCCTGGTATCTGGTACATGTGCCTGCTTTGAAAAAAGATTCTTCTTGAGGTACAATTTTTGGCCGTTTCTATTTTAGTAATTAAAATTTTAACCATATGCTCTGAAAAGACATTAACTGATAAACTAAACGACATATAATCTGTTTTCTCGAGTCCTACCACACAAACGGTATTATCTGCTGAGTTTTGGACGTTACGTCAGGTCATTTAATAGTGCAATATGGTATCATCGTTTTATGTAAAATTCCTTCAAAATTTTCCAAGTCATGCATGTTTTCCTGCTTAAAAACAATACGACCTGAAGTACTGGTCGCTTTGTTTGTGTGTGCATTTTTTCATCCCTTTGGTTCAACCCTTATATTGTGATGATTCATGGATTTGAGTCGATAATACTTTGTGTATTAGATGAACATCATAAATCTATTATTTATTACATAATCCAATAGTCGTAATGGTTAAGCCTTTCAAAGCGGACGACGAGTGCCACCACCGTGTGCAAAGCTTGTCCGTTTTTAACAGCCTTTTTTTCTGTGGATGGCATTTTCGATGAGCGGATATGAATGAATTGTTTTATGGGTGCACAGCTATCGCAGCCGTGTTTCTTATTATAATCATATTTTGGGGGAGAAACTTCATCTGCTTTAAACATTCCACCCATCTACGGTGCCGATATTTCACTGCAGACATTTAAAACCGTACCGACCATCAGAGCACCAAATGCGACAAAAATACGAAGTAATGCTTTGTACAAGATGTTTCTGTAGCATAAGTACATGCTTCGTTCACCTTTGTTTCAATGAACTCTGAACACGATACAGTTTATGAAACAAGCCATATAATAACTTTTACAATCGATTACACAACAGAAAGCCTTTTAAGTTATACCTGCGAGCAAAAGCACACTGTCGACATGAAGTCACAAAAAATGTTTGCAGAGTGAATCATCCTTTAGTCCTCCTGGTGCATCTATGTCACTTCCGAAAATTAGTGTTGCAACGGGGATAGGAGAAGTACTGCTGCGAAGACATGGCAATATATTCCTACCGTCTTTGCTTTGTTCCCTTCGCTAATTCAAAGCTTGATGTAGTATGCTGTTACACCGTTTATATGTTATAGTATTCTGGTGCAATGTATGGCCTTGGAAATAGCCGAGTGTATTTAGGTTAAGAAGGCGGACGTAACTAAAATGGACAATATACCTCCGGTAGCTCGGACCTTCACGACCGGTGTGACAGACCAACAAAATATGTATTCACGTTGAAGCCAGCTAACCTTTACGGTGATAATGGATACAACGATGACATAAAAACTCAAAAATAAGCATGATCACGCACACACGTGTTTATGAAGTCGACATAAATTGTCAAAAAATGGCTGGCAAACAAAAAACTCAATATCTCCTGAATAATAGAAGCTTCCAAAAACGTGAGTGTTGTAAAGCTCATCGTACTGTTTCGTAATTGACCCAAACATTTTGACTCCTTTTGTTTTGTTTTCAATGTACAACTTCACCCGTTGTGTGTTTATGACACTTTTGTTATGTCATAAAGCCACCCTTTTGTGCTGAGTAATATTCCTCACATTACTGTTTTTATGATTGGAATGTGTGTCCATAAAATGTTTATGTTTTAGAGTTTAGAGTCATAATTGTATGACACGACGATACTATGTATTCCTCTGGATCACAAGGGGTTAATGTATTTTTTCACTGAGCCTTAGCAGTTTGTAATGAAACACCAGCGGTTTCGAAATGAGAAAAATAAATACGAAAGAGATAACCTGGAACGTGCCTGGTCGCGTATATTTTCACAATCCAAAATTATTCTTAAGGGTAACTTCATTCCACTTGAGTATGAAATTGACAAGTTGATCTTTCCCATTTCCAAAAGCTCTCAATTTATAATTTCTTGGCGTTTCTTCGTTTACTTATTAAAAAATTTAAAGCTATTATTTGCTTTTCTGTGCATGCCCATCCTTTTCGTTGTCCAGTTATGTAAAGTTTTGCCTAACTCATTTCCATTCATTCAGGTACTGGCTCTTTGTTCATATTCGTCTTCGTTCAATTAATTTTCAGAAACAGCAGCATACCTTTAAACTGATCATACCTTACCGAAAAAGTTTTTATCTGATCAAGTGTTGTTGTTGTTACGTCAAAGTCAGGATAATTTAATAGTTCAGCTAGCCAATGGTTACTTAAAGAATGACATGGCTTGAATCATCAATACACAATCATGATTTTTATTTCCTCCTAATCTGAATAGAAAAAAGAGCTAATCCCGTTGGCATTCATCTCCGTTACAAAGTTACAAGCCGTGTAATAAAAATCATGATTAACATGCAGCTGAGGGTGCCAAGTGTGTGCTAAGAGGAGCAGCAGCGGAGACGACGGGGACGTACGGCTGTTGCTGTCCAGTACGAAATGTGTACCTATTTCAGACTTCCCTGGAAAAAAATTACATGGCTTCGTTTTTGTCGAGTGCTGAGCAGCTGCAAAAGGCAACTTGGGCAAAAAAAAATCATGTACAAAACTAGATGTAGCCTGAGATGATAGGAAGAGAGAGAAAAAATGAATTATTAGAGAAAGGGTGTTCGTTGGTGGTGTGACCAGTTGATAGAATGAATACGCAACAAGGCCAGAGTAACTCGGGCACAAGTCAATATTGAACAAAAACTAATGCTAATTCAATGCGGGTACTTAACTTACAACAAAGGGCTCATCATCCTCATCATTGGTATTATAAAAATGTAATCTAACCACCCGATAACAATTTTTAATACGCATTTATTGGAGCAAAGAGTGAATGAATGACGATGATAATAATGATGCTTCAGAGACAATGTCAGTATCTTTTTTGGGTCTTTCAAGTAGCTACCCTACTCTACATTTTTGTAAAAGTAAATAAAAATTTGTTACTATTTTCTTTGTTCAAAAGCACTGCTAATCCAGTTATGAACAAAGAGACACAATTTTCAAATATTGACTTAGACTAGGAGCGTATCCGAAAGTAAAAAAAAATATTATGCTCAAAAGCCCAGGAGGTATAAGCTGCTGGGTTTATCATATGGACACGAAATAAGGTGACTCTTGCTTTTTGTACTTAAAAAAGACACAATTTTTGTTGTTTTAACAAGGTAGTTTGAGTTCAAATTAGGCCTTAACTTTATTGACTCAAGCAAATCGACGAAGAAGAAACATAAGTGTACTGAAAACGGAATTTTAAGTGATAAAGGCTGTAAACACTTGGTCTTGTTGGATGCGCATCCGCAAAAAAAACCAAGTATTTAGATCTGCATTTCAGTTGAAGACCGATCAGTAGCCGTTTCAATATGGGGGCTAGGTTTATTGGAAAGTGTCGTTGGCTACCTATTTACATAGGTGTCATATTTGAGATAAAAACTGTTTTATGTACGGAAAAACTTGTAAGCATTAAAAATGTATATTTCAAGGACACAACTAAAATAATGTCTTTCATTGAGTATACACAAATAGTTTTCGACTGGGTTATGAAATTTTTGTAATCCAAACGAATGATGAACTATCATGGCGCAGAAACATTTAAGTATGCATTGTCTCGTGAAAATAACATGTAAAGATAGAAGAATGAAAATGAATCAGCAGGGATAAATGTTAAGTTTAACCGTGGCATTATAATATTTTATTGTTCTTAAATATATTAATTATGTACAGAAGACCAAGAAAAACGATTTTTTTAACTTGTTTTGAAACAAAAGTTACACTGAATTGGTACAAGTATCTGGTAAGTAGACACGCTCTCAAATGAAAATGTATCCATGTATCTGCATTTAATCGAGGAGTGGATTTGCAGGTATTAATTTCAGCGTATGTTTAATAATAAAAGCATTTACTTCGTTATTGTATTCTTTTTCCGACTAATTAAATGTATCTATTTTTTTGAATTACGATTGTTATGAGTATGCATGTAATAAAAACCGACGTAACTTTTCAGGGTCATGAAACAAAATCCCTGTTTCTTTATACAGTCCGTCTCAAGTGACATAACAAAAAAAACTAAATAATGAACGAAGTTTATTTTATCTGCAAAACAATTAAGGTATCATTAATTTAGACTACTTGTGCACAAAATGTTGGAATCTAAACTTTCCTTACTGATTACTTTTCTTGGCGTTGTGTATTCTTAACTTTAAAAACTTTGACTGTTTTAATACCTTATATACAAAATACCAACATGATTGACGATGGAATCAGCGTGACTCACTGCATAAGTGCATCTGACTTTGAAACTGTTGGCGACTTGGTACAAAACAAAGACAGAAAAAAATCAAAAACAGGAATGAAATCTGTTTTTACCTACATTTTCGTAAGTCTAACATTAAGTAGTATCGGCATGCCATGCGGTTGTTTTTGTTTTTTTTGCTACGCACGTCATCACGTCATTTAATCCTAGATTATTTTGTCCATTTAGCACGTACATTGGGGTTCAATACATCTTAGATTTTATATACTGCCTGATTCTAATTACCGGACTTGATTGTTCTACGATTTTTGTTACGTTTATAGTTTCCTAACAGCTATTTATTTTGTCGATGTCTATATCGATCAAAGGACAAACCAATATCAATCAGTAAGTTAGAGTTGTACGAATAAGAATAACATCTATAACAATGATTTGAATTAGAGGTGGCGATAATCTGTTTTATAAATATGGTATTTACAGTACGTAAGTGTATAACTAATTACTACAGATATAATATGCCTGTTTTGCTATGTACAACTTTGTTTTGTTGAGAATTATGCTGACTGGTTTTTTTTTTTGTAGTAGTTATAATACGCAGCACAAACAATTTTATCGTTATCGGTACAGCTTAACGCTTTCTTTGGATATATTATTTATAACCGGGAAATATATAGCTTAAAACTGCAAGTGAGGCAAGTTATGACTGAATTGGTTTAGCCCGCACAATAGGGTAAATTTTGCTGAAAGCTTACAGTATTAAAACTATGTTGGGATTTTTGAGTGACCGTTCTATTGAGCTACCGGGCTTGTACAAGCGACAGCAAACAAAATTAGCGGATTTTTTGTATTGCTGAAAAGTATTAAATTATTTAGTAGAAAGGAAATACTTAAGTTGTAATCCCCTCTTTCAACTTTAATTCTTGTGGACTAACTTACTGTACAAATTGAGACGAGCTACTTTATAAAGCATTTATGGAACCTAAAATGTAGGGATTTCATATTTTATTACTTGATTTATGAGATATTTATGTGGATGAGCAACAAAAAATGATTATATCATAGAATATGTATCCAAAAGTCATGTCGATCACACAGAGATAGATTTTGGTTGACGAAACTGACTCCTAAACACACTTTTATACACAATTTCTTATAAACTCTTACATAAATATTGAATGACTAATTCTTAAAAAATAAATTGTACAAGTTTTTTCTACAAAAAAGTGTATTATTTTTTGTAAAATCTCAAGGACTAAACGCGTAACAATTTCTATTTTTTGGTACGTGAATTGCTATGTACAGGTAATATTTATATATTAAATGTATATTTATGTCATATCATTTCTATTTTTGTTTGTTTTAAAGCTTACAGGTAAAGGATACAGAAAGAGAAAATAAAAATTTAAAGGAACAAAAAACAATCTCCAAAAGAACAAAAACACGCGGGTGGGGAAAAGGTTAAAATATTTTAAACATAAAGATGCCTTTTAATACTCCACAAGAACAAAATCACGTTAGATTCATGAAGCGCCAACTCGTGAGTCGAGAGGATCCATATCATTAAAGATGCTCCCGTCAGCACTACTTGTTTCACTGGTCGTATCATCCCTGTAGAGAAAAATGGATAATGTCTCGATTATGTTTACGTAATTGAAAATTTTTTTCACGGGGAATGAGTAAAAGTATTAAACTTGTGTTCTTTGCTAACATGTTCATGTACCTGAGGCCCGGTGGGATGTCACCAGCCCCCTGAAGAAACTGTCCAAAGTCCATATCTCCAAGACCGGGCGGACCTCCTGATGGTGGGTTGAGACCACCTTCACGACACCAAATTTGTCTCATTTCTTGACGGCGTTGTCTCATCAGCGCTTTGTATTCGGAAATCCGCATTTTCTTCCCGTCCACAATGCACGTTCTCTTGGGTCGAGGACGATACCGGTAGTCTGGGTGCTTTTCCATGTGAAGCTTCGAGAGTCGAGATTGTTCCTCGTAGTACGGCTGCTTCTCACTATTACTCATGGCCTTCCACCGAGCACCTTGATATGATAATTAAGAGAAAATTATTTCAGAAACACTACTAGAAACGTCACTTTGTCAATTTTATATGCATTTTTGCGCATGAAACTCACCAAGAATTTTTGAAATGTTTGAATTATGCATGTCTGGACAAGCTTTTAATATTTTCCGCCGCTCATCCTTGGCCCAAACCATAAATGCATTCATTGGCCGTTTAATATGCGGTTTGTTATCGCTGTCGCGTTTTTGTTGTCGAATGATTTTTGCACCTGTACAATATTATAAAAAGACAGAAATTAGAATTGAACTATTTTCTCACTAGCTCTTATCGCTATTCCACTTAATGGTCTGGTTCTAGTTTTTGGCTTACTCTGTTGGCAAGCTGAAATAAAGTCTCCATCGTCCTTTGATCTCCCATGTGGCCCATCATCTTCAGGGCTACTCGCGTTCGTATCAAACATTGATGCATGTGGATGAAAGACACTCCGTCCAGATTTACCCGGAGTCAGTGGTGCTGGTGGTAATGTTGGTGAGAAGGGAAAAGACTGATCCTTGTTTCCACCACCTGCATCGACAGACGTCATAAAAAGAAAAGCAAAGAAAATTTTAAGAAAACATTAGAGACGAGATTCATTATTATTTTGTTCAAAAATGCCATATTATTGTGACATTGATTATAATCAAGAGCACCAAGCGTGACAGAATAATTTTTTGTTTCATTTACCAGACGACATTGGAAATGTCGCAAATGGCATAAAGGTCGGTGGTAGGACGAGTCCAGGTGGGACATTTCTTGATGGATCTAACGATCCCTGAGAAGGGCATGGTGGGGATCGCGTACCATTTCCATTCAGACTTGTCATAACTGGGCTTCGGCCTGAGGAGCTTCCTCCTGAGCTACCGCAGCCTTGGCTACCTTTCGGTTTCGATAGATTGAGTGGGCCGTCTCCTTCAGAAGGAGCAGGTGGCGAGGCTTGCTGCTGGGTTTGTGGTGGCCTTGGAGCCGATGTGGGCATTAGTGGAAGTCCATGCCATGATTGTAACGGAGACAACATCTATATTAAAAAATAAAGGAATCATTGCGTTTATTCAAGCTGTTGAAATAAAATACCTTTCTTAAGAACGATAACAGGTTTAGTAAAAAAACAGCATATTGCAGAAACAATAACATAATTTGGGGGAACAGGTACTCTCACGAACCTAATTTCATAAGGAATTTTTTAATGTGGGTCAGTGTAACAGATTTTAGATATTTTTGCATCAGATGTGCTTTTATGATTCAAACTGGATTATAACTTCAAGCTTATTTTTTTCTTTGGCAAACTTACATTATTCTTTTGCATAAAGGGTTGCATTGACTGAAGTGGGTTGTGAAATGCACCCGCCGCTGCAGCCGCAGCAGATGCATGATGAAGTTGATCCAAGAACGGAAAAAGAACGAAGTTTGGTCCCATTGCAGCCGCAGCAGCGGCAGCTGCTGCTGCCGCTTGAGGACCCATAAAAGACTGAATTGGAGACGGAATCGAAGGTCGGCACCCGTTTTGCTAATAAAAACCGCACAAGCATAATGATTTTGCGATTAATCCTCGAAACGTTTTTCTTCAAGCGTATTTCTTAAAGTTTCGTCATGTATACATGAAAAGAATAATCCCCGAGGAGATAGATTATCATAAGAATCGAACTTGGCATACCTTTCCAAAAAGCTCCGAATTTCGTTGACTAGCTGTCGCAGTAGCTGCTGCCACAGCAGCTGAGTTGTTTCCCGTTGGAGAAGACAACGACGGCGAATGCTGTCCAGGCTGGCCTAACAACGAACCCGATAGCGGACTTGGTGAGCCTAGTGACCTCAACTGTTGTTGGTGAAAGTTTTGCGACTGTTGATGCTGTTGCTGTTGGAGGAGACTCAGTTGGGAATGGTGAAGAGCCAAGGAATCAAGTGGAATATCAGCCTCCTTCCTGTTAACCTGTCAAATATGAATGCAATCACGAAAAAAAAAGAATAGTTTACAAAATTGCGTAACATAGATGTCTACAAAATACTGAATTGAAATCATTGCGAAAAGGGAAACTTAGTGCTTGCATTACTATCTCCGTCGAAAAGGACACTAAGAGAAATCGTGTGTCAATTATAGTTTTATGAGGACTCCCACCAAATAACTGCATTTCGCAAGATACTCGAAAGAAAATTAGAGCGCCCAATCTATCTCCCAATTTTTTCTTTATTCAATTTTACAAAAAAGGCTGATTTAAGCCTACCTGCGCGGCATATAAATCGAAAATCGATAAAATTAATCCTTTTATAATTACTGGCAATATCTTTTAAATAGCTTCATAAATAACTGTCATCACCATTACCCATTTAAGTAGCAAATTAGCCGAAAAATTGCAGTTTCTAAAGTGCATTGACATCAAACACGAGTATGGCTCTCAAGGTTTCGTCGATACATTTTATATTTCAATCTTAAATGAGTCCATTGTATGAAAAGTAATTTATATGATTGATGTTTATATGAAAGAATAAACATTAGATAGCAAAAAAAACAATAAAGGAAGGAAAATAAGATTTTCGGGAGAAGCATTCGCATATATGTATAGGCATAATATTTCTTATGTTGATCTATACACATTCCAAATATCTCACCACTAACCATTAAAACTGAAAACGGTAAATGTTATTGCTATTTTCTTGTTATCGTATCAAGTTGATGGACCCCGATGACAGATATACAGCCATAAGCATCCGACATTTCGATTATTTCACCAGAAGCGTGGCAATTGTTATTGATTTGGAAGGAAAAAAGGATGGAAATTTCAGTCTCGGAAAGCAAAGTTCAATACAAAACTTTTACAGCTTGCCTTTACAGATGTACATCCATATTTAAAAAATCCATCTTTCTTATAAATTTTCCACTGTCATATTTCTTTATTGTTGCAAAACTGTTTCTTTCTGGTTTGTCTTGAAAACTTAGACACATGACAATGCATCCGAGTACAAAATATCATATGAATACCCTTCAACTTCCATTTTTTGTAGAAAAACTTACGAAAATCTGCTTTTGGTTATGAGCCAATGAAAATCCGTTACATCTGTCAGGATCATATCATCGCCATAGAAGATAAAGAAGAAACTCAAACAAAAAAACGCAGTTTTTAAAAAAGAAAAACTCTTTTCGCTAGCATATATACAGTTCCAAACGGGTAAATGTTTATGCCATATTTCGCTTTTCTTATGCAGGACAGGCTGAATATTATTTAAGCTTTTAGGGTTCATTCATATTTCGTCTAAGAAAAAAGAGTTGTTTCTGGTTTATGTGAAAGTTGTACTCATCCTTGTAAACGTTTTCCGTGTTTCCTTTTGTAACAAGTTTTTTGTTACTCGTCATATAACATCAAATGTTACATGAGTGAATATCGTACAAAGATATGAAGAAAACCACCCAAACTAAATATGAAATTTCCACCTTGTCACAGAAAAAAGAAACACAAAAATCCTCTCGAGGTTCTTCTTGTTTCTAAAGGTATGTGGCATAAAAATAGGCGTTAGTTTCAACAAGCCTTGTAGTAGTATCATGCAAAGAAACAAAATCATACAAAAACCTTTTACTTCTTCTTTTCTGCACTTGTTCCGGTTTGATTCAGAGTTGATTTTGGTTTTTTTGTGAGAAAAAGATAGAAAGAAGTGAAACAAGATCTTATCTTTTCTATTTTTCTCATGTTTAAGAAACAAGACGCTATACAGAATAAGACACAACAGAATAAAGTAAAACATGGAACGGTTGCCTGAACACTTCATTCCATTTGAAATGAATTGTACAGCTGCACAAGCTCCACACACGACGACAACGACGTTTCATAATCTCGTCATATCATATTCATCGTGATTATTATGTACACCAAAAAAGAAATCATTTTCACCATCACCTCAATGACGAAAGGGGAAAAAATAGTACACAAAAAACAAGAAGAAACAGACAATCTACGTGTTTTCCTTGAGATTTAGTTTTGTTTCTTATCATTTGTGTGAACTTTTGGTACAGTTGGTATAGATGTTTGGGTCGAGTTCCTTATTTTTGTAACGAAATATTTAAAGAAAAAGTCTAGATTGGAAAGAAACCGACATTGTGTCATCCACATCATCATCTCAAAGCATTTTTTTTTTGATTTACGGAGAGATGTGCGCTACAAACTTTTTTTCTACATAAAAATATAAACTATTTTTATTTTTGCACAAATGAATCCCACACTGTTTTTACACGAAATTTCTAGATCACTTGAAAAACAAGCGAGATTATTGGTAAATATTTTAATGATATGCAAAGAAAGGCCGGAATATATAGATAACCAGGCCAAAAGCAAAAAAATGTTTCGAATCGACTCCCAGAACGCCGTGGAATGCACGAGGAGTAAACATTACCTATTCGAAAATATATTGTGTAAACTACGAAACAAGGACCATAAGTCATCCGAAAATCTATCTTAAACAAAAAAAGAAGTATAGAAAAATATAAAATTTAAAAAAAATGCAGAGTCACATACATCGTCACTTACATAAATAAACGGAAAGTAATCATGTTGTTCGGAAGAAAATAATGCTACGCGTGTCAAAAAAAGAAAATGGCTTGAGCACAACAACTAGTAAAAAAGTAATATTTCTGGCAATAATTCCGTAAAAATAGATGGACTTTTGATAACCGCACTCGGTTATGTTTTATCATCATATACTTTCCTTTGATCTATTCAAAGAGGAGTGCAGTTGCATTAATTTTCTTTTGCGCGTGTGACGCGCAGTAATTCTCCCCGTTGATAGTTGATAGAAGTAACTCTAAAATATATAAAAAGCTCGTTTGATTTCTATCTTTTTGACACATTCTTTTAAATCAATACTATCTTCTCATATTTCAAAAACGTGAGCAGTCTCAAATGCAAGCCTTGCGAAATCTGTGTTTGTGTCCGAATCTATGATTTAAACGACAAACCTTTAATCATACCTACCTAAGCCTCTGGTTTGGTTGTGAAAGCTTTATTTTTGAACTCTACAACGACATTCCTGCACTGCTTATCCGTGTCGAGTGGTGTGGGGTATTCTCATTTATCAAAAAAGAATCCATTTATCACATAGAAAGCTATAAATAACAATTGATGCGGTAGATGACATGTATTTAACTTTGATTTGTTTCTTTCCTTCAGAACTGCAGCCTACAATTTTTAATTGCAGCAGCTGAGGAACTTTAAAAGATATTTTGTAAATGCTTACAGCTATTATTTATTTAATTGTTACAGCATTTTTTTTGTTTCCACCGTGGGCACTTTCTTATTATGTATTTTTGTGTGTTTTTCCTCATTTATCTCCACCATTTGTCACTTGGTTCACCAAAAGCTGTCTTGTTTCCGTTCATAGATCAAAACCCGTCAACTGAACCTTCGCCAAAAAATAAGATAAATGAGCGGAGAGGGCTCTTGACTAAATACAGTTTTGTCACCTTTTCAACAAGCCAAAGACAAAGAGACCATCCATACATATTTTTATTTTTCATCGAGACGCTCTTTATTTTCAATTCTCGGTTTTGTCAATTGCCAGGGCGAGGCTAACGGGAGGAGGGTAAGAACTAAGAAAATAGCTGTGAACAATTCATCAACAGTTGATCTTCCTCTCAGCAACTGCTAATGTTTTCCTAGCCTTCTTTCGAGATGACAACTTAATCTGACAAAATAGTGAAAATTCCCGAGAATTTTTCGGGACTTGTTTCCTTTATTTTTCTTTCCCCAAAAATACATTTGGGTTTCTAGAAATCAAAACTAAAGGGGGAAGAGCATGGTATCCAGAATGGTTTTGTTTGTACAGACAAAGAATCATGAAACAAAGATCAAATCCGATTTATTTTATTTTTTCGCTGTTGACATTCTTTCTTGTAAGTGTACATCAGTTCAGATAAGAGTCGCTAAAAGAGATGAACCGGAAACTGACACAATAGCGGGTGCCTTCATAAGAAGAAATCCTCTTTTGTATGTTCTAGTGGCTATTTCCATTAAACATCTCTCTAGAGATCTCGATTAGATTTGTTCTTTCGGAGCGGCTTTTTTCGACACAAGTTCTCTCAGCGAAAAGAAAATAATGGCGAAGGAGGAATCAGAGCAGAAGTGAAAGTAATACGGTAAGACGCAAGAAATGGACAATTTCGGGCTTTTAATTCCCTTGTGCTTTTGAAAAATCCAATTTTTGTTACAAACAACCAAGCATGTATTTCAAAAATAACCTGAAAAATCAAGATTTTTTTACAGAATGGCTGTTATTATATCGTTGGTTAGGACGGCATTGCAGTCCAAACATGGTCAGAAAATAATTAGCAGCTCTAATTGCTCAAGAGATTGATCTTGTACGAAAGAAATGTGTTTTAAAATTTGGTTCCAGAAGAACTGCCACCGCACAAGGGACTACCTATGCTAGTATTTCCAAGTTAGTTTCGTCAACCATTAGGATTAGGGTTGCCGACAGGTTAACATTTTTCCATATTATGCATGTGCATTCTAACGGTGATTTTTGACTGTTCATCATTGAACTCATGCATGTGGTAGGTAAAAGAAATGTCGGTATTTTGTTCAAGAACAAGGAAAGAATTCCAAATATGGCGTTTACGACTGACATATGACGACTTTTTGAATTTTCTACAACCAGTCAAGCAAGCCGTTCTGTCTTCCGCTCCACCACAAAACGTTGAGATACTGTCTGCTTGTTTAAATGATCTTTGCGCAACCTTTCACACCTCAACATTATCAGCACAATCCTTGCAGAACATGGAAAGAACTTGGTCCTTTCCTCGCATAAGGAAGAATCAGAAACGTTTTCATCAACATGTCCATTTTGTTTCCTTTCACTGCACTTTTTTTGTACCGAAACCAACTTCTTTGCCGGTCTGAGCTATCATCAAGAGAGAAAAAGAGAGAGAATAAAAACGGAACAGAAAACAATGGCTCCAATTTTCTATGCCAACTAATCACTGTCATACAAAATTTTCACACTTTGTTCTCTTCTCTCTTTTCTTCCTGTTTCTTTTGACATGTTTAGGTCGTCACGGAATTGTAGGGGGAAAACAGACAAAAAAAACTTTACTTAACTTTTTCTTCTCGGGACAATGAATCTGTAAACAGTTGATTCTCAATTTTCCCCATTACAACTATGTATTAAATCCCTCGCAAGTTGTTCGACCAAGATTTTGTACTCTAACAAGTAGCTACATCTATACCGGTGTAGCTATAACAGGAAAGTACCTCATACGCAATTGATTTGCGAGAAGGGTTGTTACTTTGTTGTTTGAGTACTTGGCCCTCAAACTTCAGATCTACCGATCCCCCACCTGGTGAATATTTACGTGTACAATACCTACAAAACAATACAGTTTCGGTTCCCTAAGGGACCAGTTGGTGTCCCTACTGCACACTTTGTTCCTCGATAGCTGTTTGGTACCCAAATAGAGCCATTGCTTGAGTCATGAGTGATATGCCACTCTACCCAATCCCCCGAAAACCCGATTTTTTTACCACTAAAGTTATAACTTGCTGACGTATGAAATATAAGCCCTTGATTGATAAAAAGCGACAGGTTATTTATATTTCTCTCTATTAGTTACGTTATGTTTATTCTGCACTTGTCTGTCCCTCTCCTTGTCTCGGCCGTCTCTTTATTTTTATTGTGACAAGAAAACTTTAACTACAATGATACAATTCGCTGTACCCAACTGACATTAAATGACAATGACACGAGTGAAATAACAAAAAATAAAGTATCCGAAGTTGACGCCGTAAAGATTTTTCTTATTGCGTACCGCATATGGTGTCTAGTAAAAGACCACAGAATGAGAAAAAATATGCTTGCTATGCATAGTATCTACAAGTCAGCAGTAAAAATAATGTCTAGTAACGACTTCCAGAGTGATTCCCTTGACAATATTTTTGTCTTCTGATGGAAATGACTTCCAACGAAGCTGACGTTCAATTCTTTCTTATTTTCAGCAGTTCTCATTACTGCTCCCTCCACGTTTTTTGTATTATGCGACTACATAGCTATACGTGCCACTTCCCTGCCTAGTGTTACCTTTCAATCGTATTATCGCTTACAAGTTATCATGCACAGATAAACTATATCGTTATGCAAAAGTATGTACAATAGGTTTAATTTTACTTTTATATTTTTCAACAAAAGAAAAAAAGCTTCCCCTAACCAGAACAGTTGCGTGAAGTATACGAGTAGTGTGCAGTTGCCGACGGAGATTCATCTTTCAAGGGAAAGAGCAACTGTCAGCTCATATTACTAACATATTGCTTACACACCTCTAACCTTCGACATTCGCATGTAATCTCTTTGAATAGCACAATGGAGGATATTCTGGTAGTGGTAGTTGTGGATTGGAGGACCCTCTTGATAATCAGCCCGAAGTGCTTTGATATTCCAAGAAACTGGTTTTGCGTAGTGTAAACTAACTTTCACACGGTTATTTCAACTCAAATTCGCAATTCTTGGGAATGAATAATCTTTTTACTCTGAAATCTTTTTTTTTTTTTGTGTAAAACCTTTAATGTTCGTTACGGAATAGAAAGTCTGGAACATATTGTGCGTCAAATTGTGTCGCTCCAGGGTTTCCCGTTCATACGCTCTTTTTTCAACGCATCATAGTCTTAAATTACATTTTGAGGGGAAATGCCGCGCCCATCTTTGATTCACGTTTTGAGATTTCACTTGCTCGTCGTCGTCCTCCACCCTCTCACGTTATGATTACGATTCATGAGCAAATAATGTAATAATAATAATTGTATCAGTGCCAAAATTGTCGAGTGTGGAACTCCGTATTCTTTCCTTTAAATTGAAATGATGGTTTGATTGGATTGTTCCCTGCTGACGAGGCAATGTTCGAAATGTAAAAGCAAAAGATACTAGAATGACAATTGATTTTGTATCAAGTTTTCTATTTGACTTTCGGTTACGTAATAAGGCTGACGCGATGCTTTTTTCAACTGGTTTCAATCCAGAGGCATTCTATTGTGTAATTTTTCCTATAAAAACTGTAAAAGTCCATTGACTTATTTTTGACGACGTAGGTGTAAAGTGTTAAGCTTTCCATTTCAAGTTAAATATGGGCGTACGCGATTCGTAAATTGATCCAAATTGAAACAAAGAGACATAAAACTTAATTATCTTGTTTGTTCCCTTCTAAAATAAAAAGACAGTCCCCCCTCCTGGAATGATTTTTGTTTGCCACCGTAAGCAATAATACTGAAGAACAGGTTTTGTCTTCCAATGAATAAGTTTGGAAAGAAATTTAGTCGAAACAAATCAAAACGTGTCTACTAAAAAGCCCATCCAGTTTGTACAGTTGACTTGACTCACCGCCCCATTGCAAAACTGTTTTATAGCCGTTTCCAATTGACAAAATAATTCTCACTTCTCCCTCGCCTTCGTTTAGTTGGTTCCTCCAGATCAGTCACCCACAAAAAAAGAACCAAAATCATATCCAACAGCCGTACAAGACGTGAAACATTCCTGAACGGAAATTGTGCGCAATCTTGTTTCATACAGTTTTTGGCCGGTTTTATAGTTGTTAAACTTTTATAAAAATTGTATAATGGAGTTAAATGCAACAAGAGGCGAAACAAGAACGGCCAATACTTGTTCAACTCGATCAGATCATCATATTCAATTCAAAAAGCAAAAAATCCAAATGTTTTCTTTGTCATGTACTCTTCGTTTCGAATAACTATACAGAAGCACATAGAAAGATCTTCCAATTCCATACTTCGTCGACTTACCATCTTGTAAATACCGCATGTATTTAACCGAGAAATGCTATAAAGTTCTTCCTGTATTGTGTATTGGGGTGAATTTTCTCCCAAAATAATAATCTTTCACTGCCGACCACATCAACTGATGCGTTTACATAGTTATGTAACAAGCCATTCTACAAACTAGACACACTTCTGAAACATGTTCAACCTACCAGTTTACTCGATAATGAAGTAATACTTCCACTGACTTAGTGTGCCATCGTTTTCGAACATTACCAAAAACATATTTTAGTTTCTTCTTGTAAATGGCTTCGGTTGTAAAATGCAACGAGCATGACCGGAACAAGAAAACTAAAAGGGAACTTTCTTCCCCATTTCTTTTACACACACACACACATACACATTCATTCCACAACCAGAATAATCATAATCATTATCATATTTTTTATGATGAAACACCACCACGTAACCAACGAAAGATAAAAACAAGCCACACAAAAGTAGTAAACCACTTCCTTTCATATTCATTTTTTGAAGAAAAAATACATCTTTTTTCTTTTCCATCAATCAGTTATTATTCATCAGACCAGGCAGAGTTCTGGTTGTATTATTTATACAAAAGATAAGTCGGAAATCTAGGTTGAGGCGTGCCAGAGACAAGGAAATATAAAAAGGATAAAAAATGGAGAAAACTGCAATGAAAATGAATGAATGAAGAGGAATGACTGATGACGATCTTGTATGTACAGCTGTCTTGTCTTTTACAAGGAAGAAACATCAATAATACTAGCCTGGTAGCTATTAAAACACGGTTAAGAAATTGTTTTAAAAAATAAAGCCTAAAAATATGCATGAGACACACGTCTGAGTTTATAACTGTCTTTTTAACCACCAAAAAATATACGCTGGATGAGAGTATAGTATTTGTTATATATAGTAATAACTTTTTTGCATGCTACATTTACAACAAGAGAGCTTAAGGATATGTCCTGACTTTTTTTCTTTTAAACTATTCCTTCCTTCTGGTTCACCTTCACTAGGAAAAACAGAAAGGATGAAAAAAATGGCGGCTATTATTACTAAAATACTTATGAAGTGCGAAGATAAGACGAGGTTTATCTGGTGTTAGAGTTGTTAAAAAAAGGAGACCTCCTCTGT
The DNA here is from genome assembly GCA_019593645.1 of Akabosia matsudoensis. Classification (NCBI taxonomy): domain Eukaryota; kingdom Metazoa; phylum Arthropoda; class Collembola; order Entomobryomorpha; family Paronellidae; genus Akabosia; species Akabosia matsudoensis. Next base: position 82,257 of record VICI01000009.1, on the reverse strand, counting down.
ATCGGAGTAACAGAGCCAATAACGGCGTGCTAATAATAATAACAACAATAATAAGATAAATGATGGATGGTTAAACAGAACAAAACAAGAAGACCTTAGTTCACATACAAGGAAAAGTCATGTCTGCAGTTTTTGGGGCTATTCTAACTTGGCGGATGCAAAACTATTCTCTTGTTTATGATTTGTTCACAAAAGCAGTAAAAAGTAAGTTGTACATCTGTCATGAATGAATTATACGACGTTTGGTGAACGGAGGAAACGAGGAAATGGATTGTTTCGAACATTTTTTGAAACTCATTTTTGTATCGTTCTGATAGGTAATGGAAGTAAATGGGGAAAAGACGTCGTTTTTTAGAAGTTAGATAGAAAACGCTTAAAGAAACTTTGCTCAACTTATATGTTAAAACCGAAAGGGAAGCGAGGGAAGAAATGAAAAATTTTGCGTTTTTACACTCATTAAACATTTTAGACAAGTTGGAGGGCTGATGATAGTATAAAGTATTAAAATTGCAGAAAAAACAAGAACGCCCCGGGTGAAAGCGGTGTTGAAACGAAGCTGTTGCAAATAGAGATAGTAACTAAGAATTTTGTATGCAAATTCATTTACGCGGTGTAAACTAAGAGGGGTGAAGAGGAAGACGGGCGGTTGAAAATGATTACAAATTTGTCAGCGTATTTCAGATTTTGGTGACAATTTGGGAGTGATGTCATCCAGAAGAAGGATCTTTCCTATTAGCATAAATTACTATTCATGAGCCTCAGTTAGCCAAGATTATTATATATAAAAAGGGCACAAGTGTAAATACAAAATGCGAACAATAAACGGTGTCATTAAAGTCCCCCTTATACTTTTTTTCTCGGAGGCTCAGGAGCAGCAGAAGCCACTCAATCAAATAAAAAATACGTAAATATCTGCGTAAAAACGGTTGTTGGCAAAGACAGACTAGAATCAAAATAATGCACGATTAAAGTTAAGTGAGCAGCATGAATTTATATTGTCTCGCTGCACACCCCAACCAACTTTACAAGCCCCCGAGTACACACACCAAAGTCATTATCGTAACAATTACAAAAGAGAAAGCAAAATGGGATCAGAATCTCAATCAAAAGCGAGGAAATCTGAGAGATTAATAGTTTTTACGACTTGTGTTTACACCGCTACTATCCCTGGCATATCTAATGAGACATTAAATGAGGAATGATATGATGCGCAAAACTGCTCTGTCCTCATAATATGGTATTGTTATGGCTCTCAACACCATATATATCTCAATAAAATACAGTACATAATATGGTTAATAGACACCCTGTACGTTTTGTGTATCCTTATGTAATTAAACGTAAAAAATAAGAACACCAATGTACGGGGATACAATGTTGGTTTGTCTGAACTGCGTTAATGAAGACAGAGAAGAAAACAAACCTCATCGTGACGACAACTCCCTAGGTAAAACCTGAGATAATGGAATTTTCCCAGAAATCTCAGGATAAGCACAAACAAAATCATAGAAAATAAACAAAATAAAAAGGATTGATAGAAAAAGAGAGCCAACCGAGGAGTAATAAAAGACTAGGTTCCATAACAGAAACTAATGAGTGCAAACAGTAATCAACAAGATCAAGAGAACAACTCAACTCATCAACACTCGATAATCTAAGTCATCGTACACAATTCTCTGCCCAAAAAACTTGTTGTTTGACTTTCCCAACAGGAGCTTCACGACCACTCTCTTCACTCGTAGAGGAGGAAAAACACCAAGGTATTAATGAATAGTAAGATATCTCTCTATAATTTCTATGTAGAAACTGTTTCCCGTCATAAAATGTTGTTTGTGTTTAGACAAAGTTTTCCTACACCAAATAACAGGGTTCACATGAGAGTTTTGTGCATATACCTCAAGCCCCCTTTTTCTTTCTACCCAAAAGAGGAGTCTAAGGAAAATCATCTTTTATACGAAAAACAAACATGCTGAGAAGAAAGGGCATTGATTAGTTTCGAAAAAACTTGTGAAAACAAAGATGAAAGTGAAAGTTTTCTATATGGCCAGGTACATTTAAAATTAAAAGCAGAGCAAGTTTCGAGTTAAACTAGGGATGAGAGTAGTGTGCTCTTACAAACCACCTGTCAAAGTCAAGAAAGGTTCGCGAGACCAAAGGCAAAAGGAGAACACTCATTTTTGCATGTAAGTTATTCTTCAAGTTTTGTTTGATCAGAGAAACAACACCTTGTCAGGATCTCTCCTCAAAAGAAAAGTATGATAATAATTGATGGTGCTCAGAAGCTTCTGATTGGCTTCAACCTTGAAAAAGAGAAAGTTTGACAAGGAAGCTTTCTCTGTTTGTTTGAATCTCTTTTAAAAAGTGTAACATTTTTCACCTTATTTATATTTTATTTATAGAACTTAAGTAATTAACGAATGGATACTCGACTTTTATGCAAAATCATAAAGCAAGATGGGACTCCGTACACGGAACTGGATAAGATTTTTGCTCCAACTTGGAATAAATTATAGAGTGTTTCAGCAAGAAATCTTTCAATTCGGTAACAACTTCAAATATACAAACCATCCCCCACCACATTTTTTCTTAGAAGTAACATTATTTATCAAGTTCGAGAAAATTTTCTAGCTCAGAATCATTTTACCATGAACCTGTTCACTTGCTCCGGGATGTCTCTTCTTTTTGTTTCATGGGCATTAAAAAGTAGCAGGAAGCCGTATATCAGCAATAACGAGTATGCTGATAATAAATGCATTCATAAAAATTAAATGTTCCATGGACGATATAGATGTATTTTCTAAAGTTTTTTCTAAGCGGCCATATTTGAAAGCTGCAATACTAGATCTTTCTTTTGAAATGGATGTATGGGGGATACAAAATATTGTTAACTGATGTACTCTCGAAACAAAAGCGATATGATTAATTATCAAAAAAATTCAAGTTCATCTTAAGGTACATTGTGCACAACAAACCAAAAGAATACACGTTCTAATTTATATAAAAAACTTTCCTTACTCTTCATCACCATTGCATTCCTTTTAACAGATTTCATATAATGGTCAAAGGTTTCATGCAAAATCGACAAATCTTACAAACAGTTGACATGGATACCTCGCTTGGAATGCTTCCTACCATTTAAAAAACAGACGTGATATTTACTCCTCACATCATTTTTTCCAAGCTCCTATCATATTTCATAATCTCGTTTTATACCCTACGCATTGTCTTAGCTCTTGCAGTGGGGGGGGGGGGGCGATAGGAATTGATGCACGCACGTAGACGACGCTCTATTACATATCAAAACAAAAAGTGTGTAAAACCTCAAGCGGATGCAATCTGGAGCATTCCAAACAAAAAATAGGATCATTATAATAATAAAGTGGGAGCAGACGGTGTGCAGTTACGAAAGACATAACGCCAAGGGAAGAAATTTCGTCGTCACGTTTTTTATTTTATTCTTTGAAGCCTCTCTTCTCCGCGCACTGGAGTTAGTTTACCCTCCGTAAGTGCCTCCAATCTAAAACAGCTCGCACACTGCTTTCGTGAGGAATGCACAAGAGTCGGGATTTTCACAAAAGATATATCAACATTATATCCATTACAATCTTCCTTTCATTTCCAATTCAAAAAAGTCAGCTCTAAGTAGCCGACGTAATTTTTTTTGTTTAAATCATACAAACGCTTAACCGCATGAAAATAAATAAAGGTGCTTGTGTTTAGTAGTCATCTACAGACTTTCAAAAATATGTCTTTATTAAGTCTTTTTATGGAAGCAACTTATTGTCTTACGAAATAAGAAACACGACAAACGTGTTCATCGTCGAGTGAGGCTTTTTTACGCATTATGTTCATCTATCTGTCATTTAAACTTGATCCTCAAACTTTGTATATAGTAATAAAAATATGTGTATCGTCATCATATTCATGTGTTAACTCTTTTCCCTTTTTCCTTTCAGTGCAACCTTCAGCCAAGCTTACGCTTCAAAGTTATAAAAAATGTCACAACTAATACTATGCCCATCAGTTTTTCGTACAACGAGATGGTATAGAAGAAAAAAGTTTTACGCACACACATACACACACACACGGTTGCAATATTTATTCATATTCATTTTTAAACGGTGACGACCTTAAAAAGTTTAAAAGCGAGGAGAAGCGAGCTTGTAACGGAAGTTCCTTGTAAAAAGTCTTGTTCAACTTGCCTTGCTCTCATTTCTTGTCTAAAAATAATTGCAGATGCACCACAAGTTATAATCTTTCTTACGACAATACTTTTTTTCGCCTTATTATTTAGAGAGAACACCTAGAAGAAATGTAGCCACACTATCATTGTACGTCCACCATTCATTCCTACAAAAAAATCATTGTGAATCGTTAAGGCAATCAATTTTGGATATAAATTGCTATTCTTTTTTTTAAAAAAGATTTCACTAAAGTAATGGGATTTATATGAGGTTTAACGAACAAGAGCAATCATGCTTCGTACGAGTAACAGTTGTATTGATCCTGTTGCATCTTAAAAAGTTGCCATTACTATTATTTTTTACTTTCCTGTCTTCTTATGCCAATTCATTCTTGTCATAAATTGTTTTCTTTCCCTCTCTCCCCACACATATCTGTTTTGAAGGGAGACCGTTAAAGAATTGTGTGGTTGGTAGGAAACACTGTACACGGATCGCAAGCGGAAATGTTCAAAAAACATAAAACTGTTTGTACCAAAGACATTGTAACTTTACTTCTTTTTTTGACTGTCACCGTCATAATATCTTGTGCGGTATGATTTGTACAGGCAAATTGCAAAAGAAGAAGGATTAACAAAATGTCAGAAACAAAAAAAAAGTTCAGTTTTCTCTGTTCACCACCTTTCCGTCCACCAAAAAGTATAAACATTCTATTCATATCTGTCGTCAAAAGAGAACGATTAAAAATGATGAAAATCAACATCAATCCAAGCTACGATGACAAATATGAGACAGACGGCGAAAAATCTTAATATTATATCGTGATGCCTTCAACAGATACGCAGGCATACAAACTTCTAAAACAAAATAGTAGCCTGCTTTGTTTTCACTCTAAAATGAATCCTCAATACGTCCTATAAAATGAAAAAATAAAGAATGTCCAACCTTTTGCTGTTCCTTAACAAAAAAAACTTTAAAAAATAGAAGAATTTTTACATCCAACTCTATTTTTTAATGTGAATGTAAAAAAATTATCTACAAAAATTTTGTGTGCATTGCCTTTCGTCTCCCCATAGTATCTTCCAATTTTCTTGAGTTGAGTCGTTGTTTGTAATATTATTACCTCAGTCATTGAAGCATATTTGCCAAGAAAATTATCTCGTTTTCTTCCCTTTTTTTATTTTTGGAATAGAGAACGAAGCACCTTCCGTCTTCCTTCTTTTTTCATAATAATATAGTTTTCCCCTGATTTTTTTTGCCCTGACGACGTAATGTACACACTTGACAATATGAGTATATTATTTTGTCATAAAAAAAATCAGCTAACAGCTAACAGATACACTGAGTGAAGAAGAGTCAGTGTTTTGTCGTTGTGTCATCTATAATATTATCTATATTTTTATGCCTCATGTCCCAAGTAGCGCACCGTTGCACACTCTGTTCCATCTCTTTCACAAACCATACAAGAAAATAATCTGTGTGGCTCTGAGAGGAGAGACAGAGCGAGATGCTTGCGACAATCTTCAAAACAGACATTCTTTTTTTTATATCGCAACATGAACAGACTATGCAATCCTATCATTTTTTATTTTTTATTTTTCTTGTTTTGTAAAAATCATAACTCTATGGAAAATGAATTTTATGAATCTATTTCAAACATATTCGTCGTTTTTTATATTATTTATTTGTTGGGACAACCAGGGCTGTGCGTCTTTTCTTCTGTCTTAAACAACAGGAGCAGCTGCTCTACGCGTTTCAGGAATATGATTATGTATATCATATAATAATCCATCCTCATCGAGAAGTCGACAAAATAATGCAAGGTGAAAAAAGAACGCTGTATAGACAGAAGAGGATATGTCTATGATATAACATTTAAACATTGTGCCACAGCAAGTTGTGCAATAAAATACATTTTTGACAGGGAACAAAACGATTGCATGAAGTTCCAAGTAAGAAAGAACAAGAGTAAAAATAGAGGAGATGAAATTGACAAGTTAAACAGAATTTTGTTGTAAGGTGAAGTTAAGATTTTTGATTAAGGAGAGAATTACAAAATTTCATGATTTGGAGAGGATTTATGCATTATGTGCTGTATGTGAGCCAAGCTCTTCTTATAATAAGATATCTCATGACTGGAGTATCAACATTCAACATGGTACGATGAGCATTTTGGAGGAAACTCGGAAAAATGAAATTGCATGTGTGCAAATTGGATTTTTTGACGTTTTTAGAAAATTTTATAAAAAATGAAGGCAACAAGAAATAAGTTTACCTTGTGTGAGGACTGATATTGCTGCTGTGACTGGTTTTGTGTTGACGAAGGAGTTGTAGAACCATTATTACTGTGATTATTTACGTTACTTGCTGGGCCGGCGTTTGCAGTGGCTCCATTGTTGATAGTCGGTAGATTACTATTACTGCCGGAGGCTGTGTTCCCACCTTCAAGAGTAGATGCGGAACTTAGCTGGGCTCCTCCAGATGTGTTTCCTGACTGATTATCTTGCGACTGGGAGGGCGATGTTTGAGGATGATGATGAGTTTGGAGGGGATGTTGAGGTTGGTGAGGATTTAGCTGAGAATTATTAGATTTCGTTGTGCGAATTTGCTCGTGGAGCTTCTGTAGCTGGCTGATCATGGCAGAGAGCTTTTGCTCGTTTTCAAGTAACGACTCATCGTCTCCCATGCCAACGAGTGGGGCAATGATTGACATGCTACAAAATACATGTAAATGAAATCATATTACGTATGAAGATGTAACATCAAGGGGGAACAATATAATTTTCATGCAAATTGGAAGACATTTGTTGACCTCCTTTTACTATATCTTTAAGTACTTGAAATAGTATCAATACAATAGAGAAATAGAATTGTCTACCTTTGATCCATTGGAAACACCGGTTGTGGAGGATTTGGTGAGTTACCTGCACTCCTCCCAGTTCCACTGCTATTTTTGTTTGCAGACGGACTACTCCCAAACTTAGATGTGAGCTTTCGCACAACATCATCCATACTACGTTTCGGATTCTTGGTGTCCACATTGTTGTTATTATTGTTGTTATTATGTGATCCGGCTCCTGTTCCGGTGTACAGCGCGCTTTTCCGGGACCTTGAAGACTTTCCAGACTGAGAGTTAGTGGAGCCTCCGCTGAGTAAGCTCTGATGCTTTACTGAGCCCATTATATCCTCACTATCAGAATTCTGGGGAGTACAATAGCTCCCAAAGTCTGACATTTCCGTTTCCTCGTCCTCGCCACTGTGTACTCCACCACCTCCTTCGCCCTCCCCGCCTTGACTATGATTGTACGACCTTCTACCCCTTCTTGTTTGTCTTGTCAACTGCTGGAGGAGCTGCTGCTGTGTTGCCATTTGCAAAATACTAGCTGGTGAGCTATCCCTCATGTCTTCATCCTCCTCCCCTCCAATTTGATCCTCATCTTCCATGAAAGCCTCTCCGCCCCCAGTACCTCCATCTTCATCCCCATCAAACTCTTTATTATTATTATTACTACTACTTGACCTCAGAGTCCGTCCACTACTATTCAAACTCCTTCGGGACTTGGCCCCACTCCCATTACTTCCCTTGGAATAGTGATGATACGGATGACTATTTGGAAAGACCGAGCTTGTCGTTGTACTAATTTGATTCACGGGTGGGCTATGAAACTCCATGCGAGCTTTTAACAAGTTTACCATCACCTGCGACTCTTCCTCTGAGGATGACGACGCTGGAGATAAGTGTGTCCCAATAGCTTGGTCACTTTCTCCTCCAATATTTTTCCTCTTTGAAACCAGTTCTGAGCCACCAGACTGGCAATCCATCGCTGTCTCCTCCTCGTCATCTACTTCCTCATTTCCAGTTGCCTCATCTCGGCCGAAGCTCTCTACATTCTGATCTGCGATTGAGTCAAGTAGCTCATCGTCTTGTTCTGATGACTGAGACACAAAGGGAGTTGCTCTTTTGTTTGCTACTCTAACTGCTCCCATTTGATTCGAAGCTCTCCCTTGTTCTCCGGCTCCGCCCCCCTTTTGTGTTCTCTCTGCACACGAGCAAGTCACGAACAACGTGTCGAGAAAAAAACAAACGACGAGCCCGAGGATTTCATACAAAAAAACAGAGGAAAAAGAAAGAATAGTAAAAACATTACAAAAAGTATAAAGCGATGAACGTGAGCCAACAAAAACACATCAGAAAATGTTAACTCCTCCGAAATAAAAAAAAGAGTAAAATTGTGTCTCAAATGAATGGAATTACTCACCTCCTGCCTCTTCGAATTTATTTGGGGGGGATTTCCTCTTGGAACTCATTTTGACTTTGAAACTTGTATATACTTATTTTTATAGCTTGTCTTGGATGTGACACTAGTTTAGAAGAGAAATCTTTTTGCACCTTGAGAAGCAAAGAGGTCTCGCCAACATTGGGTCACTTATTTTGAGATCTCGGGGGAATGAGAGAATCCGAGCTTGGTGCACGCTGGCGTCTGTAAAACAAAAGAAAGTTTTGCATATGAAATTTATATCGAAGATTTCGCTTCATAGTGAACATTTTTTATAAGAAACAGATCATTCAATCGTATCAGAACCAGAGCACAAAAAATGTAACTACATATTTGACATTCTTTACTTGTCTGCTTATGAATTTCTTTCATAAAATAACCGAGAAGTTCATTCATGAAAGAAACAATCTGGACTATATAAATGCAAGCTGGAAACAATTACCAACACACAATCTTCCACAAAAACAAAATATATTTCTAATCCCAAAACCCGTAACATTAGCACATATTTAATACAAAAAAAAACTTGATTAATGAATAGTTTATTGGAAAAGTTGTGATTATCTCAAGCGAAAAGTATGTCTCATGACTATACATGTCATCCAATTATTTGTTTAGCGTGCTTGTGTTGTTCCAGTCAATCCTTTTATGTTGTGCATTCACTTCTTTATTTTTTTTCGTCTTTTTGATAAGATGCAGGCAGGCATATCAATAGCCAACTTATCAATACTTTTTTTGGGCTTGGTCATACGTCTCTGTTGTAACCCTTCTCCTGTGTACTCTTCAATTTTGTTTTAAATAATTATCATTCTGATATGATGAAATAATGAGTATAATAATAATGTCAACAGAGTGATGAAGTGGACATAATTTTTTTCCTACGTGGAAAAGATTCCTGGCGCCATGTCGCAATTTTTTTATTCCAAATGCCGCAGGGATCAACTAGGTAATTTTCATGTAAAAAATATTCCATCCTCATCATAATGCGCACTGTGTTTAGGCGATAACTATAGTTATCATGAAATTATTGTATAGAGACCTGGTTGGGTGGCCTACTACAACAAGTTTTTCTCGCCGATTCATTGGATTATCTTGGACTTTAGTTGTGTCCAATGATCAGTCCAACTGGACACCGTTCAGGCTTGCTTATTTTTTGTATTGATTTTTTTGTTCTTTAGCCCGATCGTCTTCTTCTCTCTGAATGCTTCTTCTTTTCAGATTGTTATCTTCTGTTATGATTCATGTCATTCATAATGATTAATGACAAGTCATACCGCCTATATTATAAAACCTACCTATAAGCTAAGAGTTCACGTTTAGTCATGGCAAGGTTAATTAAAAAATCACGCGTTAGCTCAATTTACGCGTTAATTTCACGTTTTAACTTAGAAACCACTCAATCATCATTTTTTGCCCCATTATAATAATTGTTATCTTGTAAATGCAACATAAAAATGTGTTTAATTTTTTAATTTGAGGCTTAGAACTCTGCAAAAAAAAGTTTACTTTATACAAAATTCATTTTTAAATCCTGTCTACCTCTACAAACACGTACTTGATGGGTTTTAAAATCAAAGTTAAGGAAGTGCTGCTCAGCCTTGGGACGGATTTTCTTATTTTAATATGCGTAACGTGAAAGCTGACTCGTATCAACGCACTGAACAAAATCTGTGACCCTTGAACTTGGCCGGTTTTGCAAACGGATCATGTGCATTAAAACTTATCTATCTTAGTTTTACGTTGAATGTTTGCAGAACCAATACGTACCGCTCCTTTTTCATGTTGTCTGAATGCATTTTTTTGAAATACATAGTTAAACTATCAAGATTAGTCGTTAAACCGATCAATACATGTTTTTGATAAAAGTATAGCGGTTTAACGAAAAAATATGATTTATTGATGAAAGTGTGTGTGTACTCTAGTCAAACTTATGTAGACAAACCATGCCAATTTTTTTATGACTACAGAGACTAGCCTTTTTGCTAGGATATCAGATGCGATCCATCTGATGCATGTTTGATTTATCACTGATTTTAAATAGTCGGCTGAATTGAGATAAAAGAAAGAGTAAACGGTGCAATAGCTTAAAACAGTTTTTAAGGAAAAATTAATGGCTACCGTCACATGGGAAGACTCAATCAGCATAACAGACACAAAAATAATGCTTTTTTTGAACATGTGTCTATCACGGCAACGTTTAAAAGGGATACTCTCATTTTCCAGATGCATACATTTAGTATTTTTATACAAAAATTGCTGTAAAAAAGTGAAATATATGCTATCACAAATACGCAAGAATTAATTTTCAAATATCAGGCTTGGTATTGAAGGATTATGATGTTTTTTCAGCAAATAATGGAACGGACTCAGTGATTGAGTAATTGTTCAACATTTGCATTAAAAGTAAGATATGAAGATAGAGCATCTAAATCATACCCTGTGCACATTTAAAGGTCATTCACATTTTTCGCATATTACTTGTATAAATCGTTTTGTATATAAGTTATTGTTCCAGAAACAGATTTTAACATTATGTATAGTAAACAGATAAAAAACTAAAATACAAACAAAATGTATGAAAGAAGCTATCCTTCGAAATGTATGCAGACATAGAAGATATCCTTTGAAGATATGCTGTATGTATGAATTGAATGCAACAATGTGCACATGCAGCTGCTTCATCTACTCAATCTAATTTTCATGACATTTTCCCTCTCTTGTCGTGTCGATTGTGTACAAGATGAACCCTGTGATTGATGAGACATCTAAATAATACAAGAACATGGTCTGATCCTCCAAAATGAGTTGTTCTTGAAGCACTGGAAGGAGACTTCCAACAAAAACCAAAGGCATAATCAAATTGAAGAGCAAACTATGAACTACTCCAACCCTTTTCCCCTTTCATTTAAGCATGCCAAAAAATGATTGATTCCGCATCAGTCAATCAATGAACGCCCCAGACACAAAAGGTACATTGAATCACAGGCAAACCTCAATGAAGTATTTAATTATTCATTTTTGTAATAATAATCTTTGTTGTACAAGCAAGTTAATTACCTTCTATTAAGGTAAAATCCGAAGGCCAATAATGTTTTGAAAGTGGCAAGGTATTGCAAAATAAATATTGGTTACTTGATTATTCTATTCTGTTTGAGTAGGATAATCGGCGAGTACATGTAATAGATTGCATTTTGAAGAAGACCGCTTAATGCTTCGGGAAAACAATTACCATTATGATTGCCATTATTATTGCTTGCTATACCGTGATCCTTACCTTCTTCCGTACTAAAATCTAATTTTACATAGTTATTTTATAATAAACTTTGTCAATACAAAAGCAAAAGCGTATTGCAAACTTTTTTATAGTCATCAGGATGAGCGCACATTTTTATTTTGACTCCGTTGTTTCATTACTGGTAATCATTTTGAAAATACAAAATCATTTTCAAAAGATGTAGGCTGGCAGCGCACGGAAACTTTTTTGGTGTGTTTTTTTGTGCGTGTCACACAAATAAAATCTCTGGCGCAACGACACAGCAAACTAACCGACAAAAAATTTCTTGGTGCGCCTTATTTACAATGCAACCAATACATTTTCATTCTTTTGACGTTTGTCTTTGTCGTAAGATCGTCATGGAAGGAAGTAGAATACAAAAAAAAATCTTTATGATTAGAATTTTTTAAACTCTTATGCGCCATGAGTTTTACTATTATGCTGTCTGTCTTTTATGGCTAGATACAATCCGCCACGGCTGGTCGACAAACTTGTCTATTATTTTTTTATACATGCAATATTGTATACATACAACATACAATATACATTAAATTGACTCCGAAAAGATTTCGCTACAGAGACTTTTAAATATGTTTTGGCTCTGATAGAATGATGAGGAGGACGGTGTCGCTCGTTGTGATGGGTCGATAAAGAAGATTAAACATAGGAAGATGCCACCAAAGAAAAAAGCGTTTTCTGGTGCAATCCGAATTAAAAGTGGGAAGGAGCTAGGAAGAATAGAGGAAGGATTCTTTAAATGTTGACAAAACATAAATGCTGACGTTACACCCTGTACAAAAAGCATACTCAGTTGTATTATAATTATTTATTATTATTTTTTTAAATCTTTAATAAAGGTTGAAGTAAGGAAAGAGCTATGACATGTGAGCAATGGAAAATGACTTTTTTCTATAATGAATCGGAGACAAAGTCGATTATTTTTATGGAGAGTATCTAATGTGGAGGCTGTACTGATGATGCATAACTGTACAGAAAGGTACAAAAACAGAACGATGCAACTTATATTTCCTTTTCTTTACCTAACAATAAACTGAGCTATTTCTCTTTTGAGCATTCTAAAAATAAAAACCAATTGGGAGCATTCTCATATTGTAATTCAACTTTTCACATCAAATCTGCTGGTTTGAATGTAAAAAGTAAATAAACTAGTTCATTTTTTTACTATCATCATTTGGCGTCATATAAAAATATGATTAAAGTTAAAAGTGACTAATATATTAGCCCTGTAAATTGAAATCTAAGAAGAGAAAAACCGTACTATTTTCTGTTTCTTTTTATATATGAAACGAAAAAAATCCTCAATTGTACACAAGGCATTTCAACTTTTTTACGTGCAAATATCACGCATTATTTACCGTTATCACGTCATTCTCTCACAGGCTGCACAATGTGTCCCCTAATAAATATAGTTTTTTGCTTGTCTTTCCATTCATTGAATTTTGCCAAGACACACGGCCAGAAGATGATAAGTCATACACAAAAATATACATAATGAACAACTAAACAAGAAAACTAACGACTATTACACGTTCACTTTATTTCATACTTTTATTTTCGAAAAAGCTGCCATCCTACACGAGGCGTACAGAGATTCTCCTTGCAATTGAAGCGCCACAACAAAAGTAATAAAATATTAAGTTCTATTTATGACTCCCATAACTCATCTCCTGTTATGCATTTTGTACGAAAATAATATATAAATAACTTACAAATTGGTATGACGGAGAAAATATGAGCAAATGAGTGAAACAATAATCACCCAAAAAATGTTCTCGATGCTCAAATTTAATTCTGCTTTCTTTTCCGGTTTTCATATGTAATCATAGTTTAAGTAACATCACAATAAACTTGATGACAAAACATATTCCGCAGCTTTCGATGGATGCACAATGTAAGAATTTCTGTATTATGTATTTAGCTCGCAATATATTATGATTTCATTTTACAGGACAAACAATCATAACCGTTTATCAAAGAGAAAATCCGCCTCTAAATCTATCCTCGTGACAATCTTATTATGACATAACGAACAACAAATCATGTTACGCAAGCAAATGGGCAAACTTATTCAACAAAAAGTTGCTGTACAAACGTTTTTAGAAAGTTTATTTTTGTCGAAAGTGCTAATGAGTCTGTTGTCTAGATTTTTACTAAGAATATATGTGGACACATTTTATGTATGTTACTAAACAATACCATACTCATTGTCGTTTGTTGACAAGACAAGATTCTTGCCCGTCTGTCCTCTTCTAACTTACAAGATAATAATTATAATAAAATGTGATAAATAAAAAGATAAAAGAAGCACATTTGCATTGCTATAATTCATTTCTTTGAAGAAAAAACGTCAAGGCACACGATTTTCATAGAGCTTTTGAAAGTCTTTTAGCGTTTTGTCCTCTTTTCCATCATGATTTTTTTTGGTCTGCGATTTTTGTGCATAACAAATGGAAAAGACAAAAGAAAGACGAAACAGTTTCCACTCTTCTTTCACAATTTTTATTCTTGAGCAACAGCTTTTTGTTCTGTAAACGCCTCATGGGTGTTGCCTTTTTTCATCATTAGTAGATTGTTATCTTACAATCACATTTATCACAAACTACACAATACAGTCACTGATTGTTTCACACAGCATTTTTGCTTTGTTTTGTGCGCTTCTATTTCTTATGCATCCACCTTATCATAAAAAATCCCTATGCGACGGACGGATGTGTGTGTGTCGACACTCACATCATTGTCGCCATGGATTGCGATGCAGATTGGAGTACATTCTTTCTTATCATTCGTCATTAGCCCCAAAGGCATTCCAAGCACGCACACAGCAACACTCGCAGCGTGCAATCGCACCGCAAAAAAATCTTCTGTCTTTGAGGGAGACGCGAATAATAATAGAGGAGATCAAAAGAGAAGACAAAAGCTCCTGAGAATTATTATTTTTTTAGATGATTTTCTCCTGTGTAAGAATAGCTTATTTTTAAATTGGCACTATGTTTAAATCCATTGACCCTGTGCCAACAAAGTTAGAAAAGGAAGGAGAGCAGAACAACAGGAACAGAAACGGAACGAAACTCAAGAAAACTATGAATCTGAAGCAATCAGAATATAATCTTTTTTTAGCATCAGTATATTAACGAGAACCTTATTGTCTCCCCTTAAAACTTGCTAATGACTCAAAGTTGATTTTTTGTCGTTTTTAATTGGGAGAGACTATTGTATAAATCATAGGATGGTAGTAAAACACACACACATTTATATGCATAATAATAATAGCTGCAAGTAGATTGTTTTCTTATTTTGTATTTAGTGTAAGTGCAATTTAATAGTGCTAAAAAATCCCATTAACTTTGAAATATGACTCAAGAGACAGCAAAAAGTCAAAGTCAACAAGCTCTTTAAAATTGTTTTTGCACACGGCGTTTAGAAAGATCTAATAAAGCTTGCGCTTTGGATTGTATCCTGAAACGAGCATTGTGTTTTATATTTTGTCTGCCATAACAAAAAGAAGAATTGTCAACCCATCCTTTGCTACTATCATTACCGTTAATTATTTATGAGGAATATACTCAAGCTCTAAGTTCACGAATATACAAAGCATGAAAATTTGATGACGAGGGGAATAAATTCCACCAAGGTTTTTTTTCATATAGTTAACGAAACACATCTGGATTTAAGACTGCGGCTGGTGTGTGGCGTACGTTCTCTATTTGACTGTCTACATTCCAGATATTACCACCTCGGTGATAACAACTGGAGATATTTCATTGTAAAAGTACCTTTTGCTATAATAGGAGTAAATTACTGCTCAACATTGAGGATTATACAAACATTTATAGCAAAAAAACAGTAAAACATATGTAACTTATGCGGTAGTAATGCATTTTGTGTAAAGGTTACACCATAATTATGAAGAATGTGCACTCACATTCTTATTCCCTCATCATGACACTGAGCAACCCGTAAACATCCCAGTTTGATCATAGTTTTCAACAAAGATGTTCCCTCCCAATACAGAATACAGAATGCCTATGGAACGAACTCCATGGTATGCAAAATATGCTTCATAAAATATAAAAAGGCTAATGAACAGTGTACAATTTAGGAAAAGAAAGTACAGCCAAAAGCAAAACACATGTGCACAAGCATTGTGTAATACCGTCGACAAAACTAGTCAAGAGCCTACAAAGATAAGAGGATTTTCTACACGCTACGCCAAAATTGAATCACGTTGGTAATCAACCATTTTACACGAGAAAAAAGTCATCTGAAGCACGGCTGGCGACACGAAACAAAGTAAAGATTTTTTAGTCTTTTGTTTTGCCCTACGCAATTAGAAACGCTTATCAGAAAGCACATGCGTTTCACCACCAGGAGGGTAGAATTTTAGTACGAAAGGAGATTCTTTTCTTATTTTGTCACGGCACTAATTATGCCCGTGTTTTTAGTAAAAGTAATAAAAATAGTATTGTACTCGAGCGGGTGCTGACAATTAAAAGGATTTAAAATCTTGAAACATTATTAATACGAAGCACATTTTTAAAAGAGTTTTTTATCTTGATATTTTGATACCAGCATAGAAGAATATGCAGAGCAAAGTTTTAACATGTGTCAGCCGTCCTTTCATTAACACCACCAGTATTAAGACAACTTAGTAGTCGTATCGGATAAGAAAAGAGTTTTTCTTATTGTTCTCAATTGAGACTTTCACTTGTGTGTAAAATGAATTTTTCGATAGAAAACAGAAACTAAAAGTTTTTTTTTCCTAGGTTGGAGCCGTGAATAGATTTAGGAGAAAGTAAACTAAGGGCTTTTTACCCTGAGCGAAAAAAATATAACAGAAGGAAGCAATAGTTAAAGCTACGAGCAGTTGGAATGAGCTGAATAAAATATAAAAAGGGCTCCTTTATTTTTCGCCATTTTTAACCAAACAAAAGCGAGATTTCAAGAGAAAAGCGACAGAAAACTCCCGTTCTTCGGATCTAAAAAAGAAAACCCTTCTTTCACTATTTACGTAGCACTTTGACAAAGGGAAGGAAAAAAGTGTGTGCCTCTGCATGTCTATTATGTGTGCTACTCATTCATGGCTACTCTATTCTACACAGTTTTAACTTGAGAAAGTAGTACCAAAAAAGGGGAAAAAGTTATTTTCTTCTTAACTGTTTTCTTAATCACGTCCATGTTTTAACCCTCCTGAAAATCTAGAATATAATCGGAAAGGTTTTGATTTAAACATTTACACCCTGTTTTCTCGATGAATTTCGTAAATATATTCTGTCCCAATCATTTTGTCCCATTAGATATAAGTACCTGAACAATACAAGTAGATATGTAGTACAACATGGTCACAAACAATTTGCTTCGAACTTGTAAATTTCAATTGTAAACGGTGAGGTATTTCTCCTGCATCTCTGTACACACCTGATTCACTTCTCCCCACAATTGACAAGATGGTTTCATGTAATACAGAAAATATCAAATTTATCTAGGGAAAACCTATGATTATATAAAAGGAAAAATAACAGTAAAGGTATAATAAAAAGCTTTCTTTTTCTTTTGAGGCGACTCGTGTGTCCCATTGTAGTTGTGTTTCTGCCGTGTGCACGCATTTATTTCCATGATCACGAGGACGATGCAGAGACCGAGAGAATGATGATGATCCGAATAGACTTGTTACGACCAGACGTAAAAAGAAAGAATAAAGAGAATAGGGCAAGAGCATTAATTCAAGAGGGCTAAAATAAGACGACTTTCCCTCTGATGATGGCAGCGTTGATGATCATGATGAACAAGAAAGGAAAAAAAATAGACGACGACGAAAATGAACCTTTTCATTTCTTCTTTTCTTTTCTTTCAGCTTTCCTATAAAAAGTTTTTTTCTCGAGAGAGATAAAGAAAAAAGAATTGAAGAAAATATATCTGAAAAGCGAGAGAGAAAATAGGATGGTAAGGCTTGTAAAGAAAAAAATCATTAAAAATAAAGAAAACAGAAGGGCTCGTAAGTTGCACAGTTTTTTACTTATCGTTTTTACTGAGAAAAAGAGGTGAATCCTTTGGCAAACTTTCTCCAAAGCTATTCTATGCATTCTCCCTGTCAGTGTAGGATTTTCATGTAATTCTTTACAGTTTTTTTTCTTTGTATCAAATACAAAAACTCGTCCAATGGCTACAAATGTCTGTGTGGTAAAAACGTTTACAAAAAAGGAGTAAGATAACTATATTCACTTCTGGAAACGAAGTAATAATGAGAACACGATGGAGGCTATTTAACACAAAAAAAATAAACGCAAGCCGCTCTTTTCTTAAAATAAAATACTTTGGGCTGAGCTTAAAACTTCTCTTCTATAATCCATTCATTCGTCGGTGAAATTGGAAAGGACAGTTTTCTTTTAAAAAAAAACTTTTTGTTTTGGACCTCATACCATTTATATTTCGCAGGCCTATACTCTACCAAGAGTACCAATTTTCATGTGACAATCGAAAAGTCATTACCGAAAGAACACATTTTTACACAATATCAACAAATATATCAATGACTACAGTAGTGTAATATATAATATATTATATGTATGTATATGGAAACGAAAAATACTTTCCAATTCACTGATTACTCAATGTGGTTTCCACAATAAAAAGTCCTTTTTTGTGAAATATCAGAGAAAATGAAAACGCAGCTGATACTCTGACCATCTTTATTTTGAGTCATTTGGCATTTACATCGAATGACCATAAAATGATTTTGTTCATGGTAATAATGACGAGGACAATAACGAACATCAATCCCAGTCAAAACAGAACAAAAAAGAGGAACTAAAAGGACAAAAAGAAAACTGACGAGCATTGTAAAAATCGGCCTCGTATTGATAGAGGATAATGCGAAGGCGATAGATTTGAAAATGTAATGAAGATGGTCCAACGGGGAGGATTCAGGCTCAGTCATATTTAGAATAAAGACATGTCGGGCCACCATCAAAGACGCACCAAATTGGATGTACATTATCAAGTAATCATAAAAATCAAATGTGAAAAATGCAACAGAATAACAAAGCAGGAGAAGGAGGGAGAGGCGGGTAGAGAGTAAAAGAGGAAATGGAAGTGAACACAATTGTAGTAGTAATCAACTCCAAAGACAAATTTTGTTTTGTGAGTAGGCTTCATTGTGTCGTCTGGTCATTCCGTTCTAAGCTTACTTACAGATGCGGCAGATATAAAAAATGACATATTTTCCTTGTGATTTATTCCGTATATAAAACAGTCCGTAGAATTGACTTACAAAAGTATGGGCACAAAATGCTTTGCTTAAAGTTACAAGTAATAGTCATGTCCAGATACGAAATTAAATGAATCTTTCTTAGGTTTTCCCGCAAGCGGCTATTTACTATACTGTTTCGGTATTACTTCGCCACTGATAAATAATATTACTTTCAGCAGCAGGAGTTAGGAAAAATTACAGATAAATTATATATTTCATCCCAAAATGCTTACAAGAAACGGTAGTATAGGAAATTCGTGACAAATACGAAACTTATCAACACTTTATATTGGAAGCCTTGCAAATTTTAGTTGGAAATCGACCTCGGATGTAAAAAAAACATCCAATACACCATTGATCTAGATAATGGCAATCACAAGAGGGTCGACAACAACACAACAAAGCTGTTTCACAAACTGACGACTTATTCTAGACCAAAACCAAAACCATACTTCTTTTTATATTCTTTTCAGGTTACTTCGAGAAGTAAGAAAACGTCACGGGACATAAGTGCCTCGGTACAATGAATAGAATGAATTGAGTCTCGCCACTTAACTGTATACATCTCCATTTTCTCCTTCTGACCAAGTGCTTCCAGTTTTTTCTTCCTTTTTGCCTTTCTTTCATTCTTTTTGTCAGTACCAACAACTAAAACTCCTTCCGTAGAAATAACAATTGCTTCCTTCCATTTTCAACCTTTTTTAGGCTGCTATTATACGTGTCTATTGTAAATATGTCTCATTATTCTACCCCGTTTGTTGGCACAACTATTTCTTCCTCGAAAAAAGAATGGAAATAATACCCACACCATATTTTACTTGTTCGGCTAAGCAGGCCACAGTATCTGTAAAAAGGCAGAAACCTTGCTGCTGAGGTAAAAAAAGTATATCAAGGTGAAATCTTTCTCTGGTCCTTACTTACTTTCCCCCATTATAACTTTTTGTATTCTTTACCTCTCCACTCTCCTACATACACAAGACTGTTTCACAAAAGAAAAAAAGCCCGATGAGGAGAAAAGAATTATATATATATTGGGAGAATAGGAGCCAAGTGGTGGAATAACAAGGGAGGGAATACAAACGAATTTTTTGGGAACACTCTCACCGGAACAATTTATTGAGACTGCATAACGCATCACCACGTACACATCACGTAACAACAATATCCCTTTCTAATCCACATCTTTAGATTGCTTAGATGACAATGAAATGTGTGTGTTTTTTGCCAAAACTACAAATAAAAGTCAACCGTGTGTGTATCTGTGTCTGTTTGAGTGTATGCTTGTGTGTATGTAAATTTGAATGTTATTTCACTATTGACATCTAACCGAGCAGAAACCTTTTTTTCTTCGGTGATCATCCAATCATGCATGTGGAGAGAACGAGCAGGGGAATTTTTTCGAACGATGATTCTCAAACTCCTACCGTGTTTCCTCCAAAATTGTATAAATAAAAAAATTATATACATAGATATATATATATACGGAGGTAGGTATGTATGTATATTTTTGTATAATAAAGGAAGTAAGTGCTTTTGGTGTTACACTTTTTTTATAACTTGCAGAATTTCTTGTGCGTCCACGTGTACGCCATACTATAAGGGCTTGAAGTCATGGTGAGTATATTCCTAACCACAACTCATTCAAGCACAAATAACCTCTTATTTTTCCAGCCTTTTTTTTGCTATTCTTCGAAAAATCTTTCAATATAACAACAAAAACCAATAGAGCATGCATAATAAATATACATAGTCATACACATGAGAAAATGATTCAGAAGATAGGATGGGACGGATGCCAAAAAAATTGTATCAAGTGGAAATAGGGTGGCGGTGAAGTGCATATTGTTTGAAGAAAAAACCAATAGACCAATATTATAGATTCCCAGAACAGTGCGATGAATTCACTAAGGAGTCATATTACTGTGGAATGTACATTTCTATAATTTGACCGCGCTCTGTTCTAATGATAGCAAAGCCGTAAGTGCTCTTTTTATATATTTGCATTTCATGTCCAGCAGCGTCAGTTTAGAATATTTATGGGCATTGTCGTAAGGGTAATTCGAATTTGATACCAGTGAACAGAATTTGGCCAAATATGAGTCCTGCAAAAAAACGGAACCAAATATCTATAAAATGCGAGCATTGACCTTTATAGCTAATGGACAAAACATGAATTCTTTGTCATAGAAAAAATCATAATGGCAAGCAATTTAAAGCTGTATCTTCACGATCAAAGTCCATTTGCAAACGTCCTTTGACATCTTAGTATGAAACGTATACTACCAACCGTTTCTGTTTACACAAAAAAGCCGTCTGCACTCGAAATAAATCATGTTCTTTAAAAAACGTATTGTCTGTTGTAAACAAAAATCTTGTGGCTTGTCTTGTAAGAAAACGAGCTCTTTGATCTTTAAACCAGCACAAAAGGAAAAATAAAACAGTGGTTTTGTCAGATCCTGATTTCTTTTCAAGAAATAACAAAGAGCACACATGGAAATACAGAGAGTACAGTGTACAACTCTTGCATCTACTTTTTTTCAGAAAAAAACATTTTTTTGCTGTACAAAAGACGCTTCTGGTTTGTGTCAAAATCTCTCGACATTTATCTCTTCAAGTGTTTCTCTTTTACTTGGTTGAGAATCTTTGTGATCTTGTCGAATGATGTTTCGTTTTTGTGCAAGAGCAAGTTATTCTATCTCTCTCACTTATAGAGCAACTCCTAGACACATTGTATTTAAAGAAACTTTTTTTGTTGGCTTCAATTGGATTGGTTGTTAAGTGAAAGAGTAGTGATAGTAGAGAACAAGAGAGAGAAAATCAAGTAGTGAGAATGGGATTATAATAGATGAACAAAAGAAAACAGACAAGAGTTGGAGAAAAAAGGGTTGGCCCAGAGAGAGTGGATTCCATGCACTATCAGTTACATGATCATCATCATCCAAACACCAAAAGTGTAGAGCACAATAGAAAATGCAACTTAGAATATATCTGTTATTTTCCTGCCCTTTTTATTAGATTTTATTAGGCATACTCCGCCTCTTCCTTACATTTTTTTGTGTTAACTCTAAAGCCGTTTCTGTTATAAAACAAGAAATAATAACCATTAATCAGAGTATGGATACATGTATGGCTATGGCTGAGTTTAGCACGAAAAACACAAGTATCTATTTCAGAGTGTCATCACTAATAAAAAGGAATGGGTCAATATAAAATGACAATATGCGTTCTTCTTTTTTTTTATAAAATTCAGAATGATTATGACAAAAATTAAGTAGTAAATGGGTTTATGGAGGGCTACTTCAAGTAATCCAGAATCTGTGACGAACACGACAACCCTTTTTTGGTGGTCTGAATTGTATACAAAGTTGTAAAGAATGCATGAGATTGAATAAAACACAATAACGATCACAGTATAAAACATAAATGGCAGCGTATTTTTGTTCGAGTTGAATTGACAAGCCTAGTTTTAGGTTGTTTTTTTATCGACGTGGTTATTTATTAATATTTTTATTGTCGTTACACTTTAATGCCAAAGTTTTCCTGGTCACCCTGCATTAAAAGTAATCCGTTTGGAGGAGATTGGCCAAGACAGTCACAATTTGACACGCATTAAGTTGTGGACGAACGAGCTTGTTTTATGTTTCAAGCTGTTGTTCACGAGCTTGAAAGTCTTGCTTAATTCACCTACCATCACAAATCACAATCATCTTGGCAAGAATAATGATAAAGCGCGTCTCATTTCTTGATTGGCTCAAATTCATCGTTCATGCATATGAGTAGTTTTTCTTGAGAGTGACAATTTGTTAAAGACCGTGGAAACCATCTTGTCATTGTCATTTTATGATGCGAGACGAGAGGAGATGTGCTTCTTTTCCACGAACATGCCTTCTGTCTATTCATGCATTCAATTGTACGTTTACAATTTGTGGCTCAAGTACTACCAGAGATAAATATGAAATAGCCTGTTTTTGTATATTTTGTATATGAAATACAAACGAATTGTAGTTTTGAGTAAAGATGCTGTACTTTTCTTGAGAATGATAATAGTCTTTTTTCAAATCATATACTGGCGAAGGCAAACTTTTTTGTATGACAAGGTCTATCTCTATTTTTGTTCTGTGGGCATTCTATGCTGAGTAAATGGTAAGGAGAATAAATGATTACGATGCCGCACGAATGAAGATAATAGTAATCAAAAGCCACTCCTTCAAAAAACTCTTTTCTCGACCGTCAAGAATAGGTTGCATCACAATTAATTCATCACAAGAATAAGAAACTCAGGTCCATTAAGAAAAATAAATAAATACTTTTTGTTGCATTCAAACTTCAATCACTTCAGCTTAAAACCTTTACCCATTTTTGTTTGAAGTTAATCCATGACTGTGTGTGACAATTTTTTATACTTTTTATTTAAATTTCTTTTGGATTGAAACAATACATCATTTCAAATTCACTTTGCCTGCCGTTGAAATCTCATAAGTCTAGATGTTCATTTCTTTTAAAATTCATCGCCCAATGACAAGGAAGAATTGACTCTGTAAAATGAATAATTGATAGTCATCGTGGTAGTGATCTTGTTGAAGGTCTTTTCCTATATATTTCAGATGTAATTCCAATCATTGCCATCCCCAAATCCCCGTTACAGTTTATTTGTATGGCCAGTCATTTTCTTCATTCTCTTTTTTTCCACTGATAACTATAATCAATGAACCAGAATTGAAAAAATCTACACATTAAAATGTATACAACACATTATCCTATTGGTAATATTTGAGTAAGATGACGACGATTAAATACTTGAATCATCGCATATTGCTGACTTTGTCATAGTGTGTGTGTTTGTGTCTTGACCTTTAAGACTGGTCATTTAGGGTCAACTTACAAAAAGTGGAGAAGCTATAAAAGAAATATTATAATTAAGAATGATAGTGACAACGTCGGAACGATAAGGACAAAAAATCTTGTAACCTCTTTATATCTATTTTTTGTGCCTGTCTCGCCCCTTGTGTAAATGAGAAAAAAGTATTGCTCGGCCACTAATTCTTATTACTTGTATTTTCCTTCTAAAACATAAAAACTAATTTGTTGTGGATGCAGTTTACGACTTTTTTGTTAGGTGTGTTTGGTATTTAATAAAATACCGAAAGTATTCCTACTATAGCCCAGTGGCTATCATTGATTGGAAGCCGGCTATAACGGGATCAAGACTCTTCTTAGGCCCAGAAAAGGATTTATATAGACTGCTATTTGTATTAAAATCTGCTATTTAGTATTTTGTTTTGTTTGTAATGCTTTATTTAACAAAAAATCGTTCTCCAGACCTAATTGCTAGACTATCACACTTGTCAGTGAGATATTCCGTAAAATTAGGTTATTATAGGCAGCCGGTTATAACAAGAGCACTTGCGGTATGTGTACCCAGTCCAATATATAAAAACTGACCGTGAAAACCCATCGTCAATCGTAAGATTACGCGTCTGCAGCACCACCACGGTGAGTGAGTTACTCAATACTCACTGTCTCCTTTTTTAATTGTTACACAAGAGTTGATAAGGCGAATAAAACTATGTTGAATGAGGAGAAGCCATATTATTTTGTATTTTATTCATGGAAACGACTTGATCATTATTTTGATAAACTTCCAAAATTACGGTGCATATATTGTTGATCGATTTCATCATGTTTTCAATAGGAAAGTCGCAAATGATTATTAACATCATGCAGATAAGCTCTTTATAAAGTTTTGTGTCGTAGATGAAATAAGATGAATCTATTATTCCAGCAAATAAACAAGTTAACCTTGATCAGGAGCACGGTAAATAATTTACGAGAGAATAAGCAACAGGCGCGGTATAATAAATATGATGTCTGCAGGCTTGTCTAATTATTTATTTTTTTGCTCAAACGAAGTTTAACATATTAATCATCAAAATACAGTCATCCTTCCTTCTAATCCTGTCGCATGCTTATTTTTTTGCGTACGCAAATGACAATGTTTCACTTTATTTCAAAAATAGTTTCCCAATCCAACTACACAACAAATGAACAAGATAATTTGAAAAGACTTGTTATACACGCATAATGAACTGATAACCGTTTCCGTTGTAAGGAAAATGCTACAACTTATTTTATGGGAAAGGCTGGGACAAAGTTGTAACATGTGTAGAGAACCATGTAAAATTTCGTAAAAACCGTATGAAAAAGTTTAAATTTTTCTACTACAAGCTTTTATTTTTTTCCTTCCGTTTGTTTCATTATCGTTTTGTTGAAGCCCAAACTAATTTTCTTTTGGCGAAGAACTGCGTCCCTGTCTTAATAAAATCAGAGAATTGATGTTTTTATTGTCGTGCTTTCTTGTTTCCTTGTCTTGGAAAACGTTTTTTTTCTGGGTGGCAAGCGAGTTGCTATCCTGGTTCCTTTCTGTGTGCGTCACGATTCTCTTGTTCACTTTGCCAACGAACAAATCTAATGAGTGATCTAATGTGATGGAACCTATCTAATCAACATCATTTTCCCCTTGTCCTTTGTAGCACATTTTTTCCCCTGAATGTTTTGCGAGAGAAAAGAAAGGCTTTTCTGTCTCTCTCCCATTTTCTTCTTGACGAATTTGTGTAACCCTTTTGAAAGCTATTTAATCACGCCAACACACCCAATGAATACCTAACTCATTTCAACTCAGGAGAAAAAGAAAATAAGCTTTTATGTTGCGAAAAAATTGAATTATTTTGTTGGAAAAGTGTGTGAGCTACGCAGCTTTCGTGGCAAGTTGCATCTTGGTAAAAAACGTCTTTGGAGGAACTGGAATTCTTTCGGAGGGAGTTAATAATAAAAACTTTTATTTTCGCAGAACAAAAGACGGGTTGACATTGAGAGAGAGAACTTGAGTATGTGTGAGTGTGAGTGCAAAAGCAGTCCATTTTCTTATTCAGTGAAAGGAGAGAGAATATAACATGTGTTCTCATAACGTATTTATTACAATATAAATGCCTGTTGTAAACTTTCTTTTTTTCCTTAACTAGCATACGGCTGGTGTGCAAATGGCAGCAAAATAATAATAATTACTAACACCAGGGAACTCTCATTGACTGACTGACACAATCTTGATGTAAAAAATAATATGCACGGAATCTTGTGTAAAAAGGGTGTTTTAGTTGGTGCCAGGGAAGCAACATTATTTACTTGTTTCTGACAATGACGATGGAAATTTAACTTTTTATGTCATGTCAAAATATGTAATTTCTTTTGAGGAAAAGTTTAGGAAATTACTTTTTGAAAGAGATTTACGCATGCAGAGGCGATACTATGTTTGTAGTCATGTTCTATTAATCGATAAAAATGAGCATACAAATTTTATAACAAAAAAACTTCCAATGCACATCTATTCAAATACTATCCAAACCTGTATTTTTGTACGAATCGGCTGCTTTACATGCATTCTTAAAGCAATTTTGTTTGCTCTAGTTTCATTTTTAGCTGTTTAAAATAAATTAAAACCCGGGATTACTTTACATCCACCTAAGAGCCCTACTTTTCCACGAAGTGCAACTGAAAACCATCAAACGTATATTGTGTACCCAAGCCTGACAAAACAAGAGAACAAAAGATGCGACTACCCTCTAGTAAAACGACTTTTTGTTATATTGTTCCCACTCCCACGCCCTTTCAGTGGCACTAGAACCGGCATGTGCTAGAAATATATGTGTAACTAAGATATTATATGCTTAACTCTTAACCGGCCAGTTGTCGAACGATAAAGGATTTTATAAAAAGGTTTTAGACTTGAAAACCAAACTCCAGTTGTAAAAATTGTAACGATTTTTAACAACCGTCATCACATCACTATTCGGAGCATCTTGTCCCTCTCGTCCACAAATATCTATCCCAAGTCGTCATTTTTATGAGTATAAGAACCAATAGTAATAATAATAACCAAAGCCACTTATTGTTTTTACAACAATTTCCATTCTTTTAAATCTTTGCCATGCATCCGAGGGCACTGGGAATCTAAGTTCCCCCAGAAAAAAAAGAATATAAAGAAAACACATGTTTCTTTCCTTCAAGAACTTAAGACAAAAGCAGCAAACAAGAAAATGAATTGGTTTGGAATGATTGAGTGGATGAATGGTTGGATGGATGGAAAAAGGCGTAAAAACTTTGATGCTCTTTTACTCAGTTTCCTTTTCTCTTTCTTTCAAACAAACAATTCTTTTGCACAAGAAGACATACTTCTCTTCTATAGAGCTTCCTAATGAGCTGCCAGTTTAGAGAAATACAAAAAGAGTGTTAATGGCTTATGTGTACACTTCTGCTCAAACCGTTTCGGTGACTTTTTCATTTTCTCCGTAGAAAAAGGATCAATATGAACAAAAAATCAAATTATTGAAACAGACCAGTTATCCAACAAAAGAGGACATTGTATTTATTTGGTCACAAACACAAAAAAGGACGACAAATATTTGGGGTGACATGATCAAGTTATTGTCTAAAACTGACTACGTTTTTCTTTTTTCCCACAGTTTGACTTCTTTCCTAATTACCATCTTGTAAATTCTCCTAAAAATAGACACATTTGCAGTCAGTCCAGGATGTTAAAAATCGGGTTATGGTAGTTTGTTTCTCCTTCTCAAAGGTGTTACAAATATCTCCTCACACAAGAGAAATGTTGATATTTTTTATGGGGACGCACATTTCCACTCACATTTTCTTTTTGTACTTCGTTCAATCCCTCTCCGATTTCAGTCTTTGTGATCGTCCCAAAAAAAATTAAAATAGAACGTCTCGGGTGTCTACTGCTTCTGTTCTCTTTCTGTCGACAAATTGTCTATTGACATGCAACAAAAGACGACAGACCCGGGATAGTAACATTGGTCAATATGTAATATATACCAAGAGGACATTTTTTTCAGCATGCATATTATACAGATTCAGTGTCTAGATATTTTTAGATGAAAACAACTGACCGTCTTTTATTTTCTTCCATGAAATATGATATGGAAAACGTTCAAGGGCAACAACATGGTGTACACGTAAGTAGATGGTAGGTTGGGTGTGCTCCTAGTCTACATATATTTTTTTTAAATGCTCGGTGCATCACACTACTGCATTACAATAAAAAGTTTTGTTTTGAAAATGGAGAATTGTTGAGTGTCTTGTTTTATAAAGAACCAGACATAAATGCTACTTGTATCGTAAGCGATGAGTTATTCTACACGAAGATGGGAACACTTCTGGAAAATTTCACGAGGGAAGTATCATCAACTGCCTGTAGCTTAGATTTACACACACACCTATTTAAACAATCATTTTCCATCGAGGAAAACGTCTGTTCAGTTTGAGAATAGTAGAACTTCTTGAGTACTAGAAATCCCATCGAGAAAGAAAAATAAAGAAGGTTTCTTTTGTTTTAAGAAGCTAACCAGAACACAGACAATGTCATCATTTTTTGTTTCGGTTCCAATACTAAGCAGGTCCAAAAAAGTGAATCTTTTTGGGCGAGTTTTGCTTTTGCTATTACAAGAAAAGCCTTATTCTTATGTAACATACGCATATGTATATACATGTGCTCCACATAAATCTAAGTGTAAACAAAATTCATATTTTATGTGGTTTTTATGAATGTATTTATAGAAGGCTTATGCTGTCTATTATCTTCCTACTTGTCTCGTCTTTTTATGAATAATGTAAAGTACAAAAGGCAAACACAAAACATGATTGGTTTTCTCCTCCTCGTGTATCTTGCCATGTAGCGCAAATAAACAAAAAGAAAGAAGACGAAAAAGTTCCAAAACCACTTTTACAAACAACAAATTTTGAAAATGAGCTGACTACAGGCGACAAGAGGAAGATTTTGGATGGTAAATCTGATGGAGTAGCTGGATCTGTTAAAGAGCTGTTGATCCTCTTGTGGGGAAAGGGGAAAGAATACGAACAAATAAAAAAAGTTCGTATTCAATTTTATATCCAGAAGAAAAATAGATGAGGGACTGGAGAACCAATCCACAAGCCATTTTGAAACTTATGACAAACAGTTATTAAATATGGATAGTGAAACCGCAAAAGCAAAATATAAATTCCCTTTCTGCATTTTCCTCTGATAAACACGAAGAAAGGAATAAATACTACGACGACATAACAAATTTGTCAGGCTTGTTATACATACAGGAAAAAACAACAGATTTTTAAGTATGCAGATGAGTTGTCGTTCGAAAAGGGAGAGGACGACAGCAAATCAGCCCAACGACTCTGGAGACCTTTCCACATATAAATACTGTATAAAGAAAATTACCGGCTTTCAGGATTCACATGAGAGCCTAGATAAAAGCCTTCCTACTTATGTCCTAATGTAACAAAATGTGCATTATGATTGTTTGCAACTTTTAAACTTGTTGAATATTTTAAACGTTAAAGCTTCAGATTTATTTTCCAGGATTTACGTTTTTGCGTCCATTTTTTGTTCAATAAAAAGAGAGACGGAACGAGTCACGCAGAAAATTTCTTTTCCTTTTTCCAAAAATGTATAGAAGTATCTACCAAAGTATAGAACGAAGTGAGCATAGCATGCAGGCATCCTCATACTTATTCCCCCTTGGAATTGGTAAACTATATTGTTCCAAAGCTTATCATTTTGATTGTTGTATCATCAACATTCAAAACTTCACGTTTTTATTTTAAAAATGATATTTATTTTGTAAGAAAGCTCAAACAGTAAAAAAAAGAATCGGCTTTTTGAATAGAGTCCATCAGCCCAACACCACCACCGGCATCCTTTCAGCTTCAAAATAAATCTCTCTGACATATTCTAATTCTAGCCGGGGAGCGGTAAAATCGCTGAAGAAAAACACACAAACAGTAAAACATTGTGTCAATGAAAGTAAAAATATGCACTATTTGTTATTCCTTTCAGCAATCCTTTTTCAACAATTATCTATTTTAAACTGTTTTATTTTTCTTTTTTCAAGAAAATTGTACCAAAAAGCACTAAAAAATGAAAACAAAATTAAAGCTAGCCAAACAATACGTATTCTTTGAGCGTCCACCGGTTACAAAAGCTTCGCCGAACAGACTGTTGGCTTCCTACTATTTCTCCATGGTTGTATTGTACAAGCGTCTTGGTTGTCTGTCGGTCTGTCATCGTCTGTTAGCACTTATGGATCACTTGAGTAGTGAATTTTTAGCGATTTTACGTTCATACATGTATACCTTCATTAATTTTTTAGGGTTACCCTCATAATTTCCATGCTTGATGTACATTATAATATATAACAACTTTCGCTACGTTTAGTAACCTTGCTTGAGCGTCTCTTTTAGAAACTTTGTTGAATTTTCATTCTGGATTGTAAAAAGTACAAAGTGCATTGGTTAGTAGTTGTCGAAAAGAGAAGAGAATCCATTTTCCCTATCTATTTGGTCCTCGTTTTTTGCCCATTTTCCTAGACACAAGAAAGGAGAGAGACTGAGACAAGAGGAAAAACAAATCCTTCCGATTTTTTCCTCTGATCTTCACCGCCAATCCATTTACTTTTTAAGTCACATGAGAGAACAATATCCGCCGAGCGGATCATCCATTTAACAAAGCTCAAAGCAGATTTGTTTTAAAAAGAAAGAAAAAAAATCCTGTATCGTTAAATACATCAGATACGTCTGGCAATAGGCTAGCCATATCC
Source organism: Akabosia matsudoensis (assembly GCA_019593645.1). Lineage (NCBI taxonomy): Eukaryota > Metazoa > Arthropoda > Collembola > Entomobryomorpha > Paronellidae > Akabosia > Akabosia matsudoensis. The sequence continues at coordinate 51,595 of VICI01000009.1, read as the reverse complement.
TTATTCTTTTGTGCTAAAACCAATTTTCCTATGTATTTACGTAAACAGAACGGCCTTTGGCACTTGAACTGTGATGCCTCCACGCTCACCACCATTGCCACACTTTTTAAAAAAATCTAGAGCTCATCTTCCGCTACAATTTTTACGTTCTCTTTGGTTCTGCACCTAATTAACATGCTTCCTTTTGTAAACTTTCTGGATGCATACAAAAATATGAACTTTTTTGTGGTTGATGCAAAACGTGACATAATTTATTGAGCAGGTTAAACCCGTCAAAACATATCTGCCTCTGTAATATATTTCAGTACTTAAACGGCAGTCTGTTTGATTTTTTTTTGTTTAACAGTTATTGTTTGAAACCAGTCACCACAAGAATGTGAAAAATGCATAGAACTCGTAAAACTCTCACATTTGAGAACTGTTTTTACAGAGAGGTATGCACTCCTGAAGATAAAAATCACAAGAATTAGTTAAACGAAGCGCAGTTTGTTGTCGTGACAGAGTTTACTTACAACACGCACGCTTGAGATACTTTTTTGTTTTAACAAGATAACATGATTAAAAATAACGGATTTGGTTCAACACTTGAACAAAACGTAAATGACATGATGTCAGTAAAAAAAGTGTGAACATCAGAAATGTTAACGTCAGCAGAAAAAGTTTGTTCAGGAGTTGGTGGTGGTACGGAACGTGTGTTGAGTGTTCCACTGCTACCAATCCTAGGACATGAAATGCAATTCCACCATGGCAAAAAAATACCTTTTTTCTAGTTGTTATCATTTGTAGATTTTTCTGCTGACAAATGACTATCATTTTCATCAAAAAGAATACGAGTGACTTGCATTGTCATCACATCAGAATATATTTGAAGGGTAAAAAAATAACTTAGGTGGTTGGGAATGAGACAAATCTAGATAGGGAAGTAAGACTTGTAATTTGATAATGTAAATGGGTCACGAGCATGTAACAAAACATTGTCTCATTGGAATGAAATGTAATTCATTCTAATGCAAAAGAGTGTGGCTGGCAAATACCTAATTTTAAATACATAGTTCAAACAGGACATTCACAAGTAGCTAAAGGGAGACATGATTTTGCAACAAATCGTTTCAAGTTGGAGATATTAACCGAAATTTATAGATTTGGATAAAAATAGCGATTTTATATGTCGTCGGCCTTCATGCTCTTTCATCGACATGAGATATTCAAATGTGTACGCGAAGATGGAGCAAAGGCAGATGGACATCGAATATGAGATATGCACATGCTAGTTTGAGTTAATTTGTGAACAACGGGATAAACGGGAATTAAGAGATTGCATAGGTGCCCATGTCTTTCTACATTTTTGTCAAGCAGCAGAAGCGGATTTGATTAATGAACATAAACAGGATTGCGATGGAAAGGAATAGTCTTGACGAACTTTTTCTTGACTCGAACCTCGAACGAGTTCCAGAAAATTGCGGAAACCTATATTGTAGGCTGGAGGAGTCATTTTCATTTGAAAGCACTTTCATTTGTGTGAACGTAAAATAAAGTACATATTTGAAAAAAAAACATAACGGAGATGCAGGCCCTCAAGTTTGTTGTGGTCGGAGATGGGTACGTTCCAAAGCAAAACTGCAAGTGTGTGTCCATAACATAAATAATAATTGGCTAAGAAACTGCATTGAACAATTGTTATATAGTTTCTTAACATGTGACATGGTAATTTGTATTACTATTCTTTGTAGTGCTGTGGGCAAAACCTGTTTACTTATTAGTTATACGTCTAATGCCTTTCCTACTGTGAGTGAACAATTTTTTATGTTTTCATAGTTGTTGTTTTAAATTAGTACTAAAACTTTTTTTTTTTTTTCTTCGTAGGAATACGTGCCAACTGTGTTTGATAACTACTCAGCTAACGTAATGGTGGATAACAAACCGTACAACCTTGGACTCTGGGATACAGCAGGTATTACCACATACCATAAATAAGTCTTCCAATGAAGTTTTAGTGCATTTTATTTAACTTTTGACCATAGGTCAGGAGGACTACGACCGGTTACGACCACTATCATATCCCCTTACTGATACTTTCATTATTTGCTTTTCACTGGTCAACCCCGGATCCTTTGAGAACGTTCGGGCGAAGGTATACCTAGCCATTTTTTCATGCGACAACTTTACCGGGTCGCATTAGCTCAAACTTATTTCCTGTTTTATTATATTACGTGTGTATTTAGTGGTACCCGGAAATACGTCATCACTGTCGTACCACACCAGTTGTTCTTGTAGGAACCAAGTCTGATTTGCGCTCAGATAGAGAAACACTAGAGAGTTTGCGAAAAAAGAAACTTGCACCAATCACACCTTTACAGGTACAGAATTTCCTGGCTTTTGCGCTCATGCTTTTAGTTCTGAAGCATCATGTATTTATGGAATTGTCTTTTTACTTCCAGGGACAGTCAATGGCTGATGAAATCAAGGCCGTGAAATATTTAGAATGCTCTGCAATCACTCAAACAGGTTTGAAATGTGTATTTGACGAAGCAATCCGTGCAGCACTCTGTCCACCCCCGCCAATTTCCAAGAAAAAATGCGAGATTCTTTAACCTGGCCACATAAAACTAAAAAATACGGCAAATTATACCAGCGTGCTTATTGTTACTGCAAAGTTATTTAATAAAACTTCAACAAAATACGTTCCATACCCAAGAATTAATCAAAACGAAAATCACAAATATTGAAACACATTACACACAAAATGGTGTTCACGAGGGTAGATCCAAGTCTTAAAATGAGACATTTTTTACAAACATTTTTACAACTACAATTGAATCGTGACGTGACTAATGTCGTTTCCATCCTCCTGTTGGTATCCCAAAGGATATGGAATGGGGCGAACAATAGAAAAAACGGGTGAATAGTGTGAAATAAAGTTAGACATTGACATTTTTCTAGAACACAATTCTATCGAAAACAGGAACATGGAAAAGTACTGAATGTGTATTATCAAATCAGCAAAAAGACAAGAAACTGTAATGACAAATTCGTCAATGTCAGGAAATTATTCATTTTCTTTGTCACTTTAGATAATGAAACAATTTTCATCCCCAGAATGATTCTATATTGATTTTATGGGTGTACCCTACTCCTTTATCGTTTTTCCTAGGACATCTAATCAAAAAACAATTTTAGAAACGAGCTTACAGCATGATGCATGAACGATCCTTCGTCTAATTTCAAAATGACCGGTCCACTTTTTTTAAAGCTGCATCCCTGCATTTATCAATTTTCCATTGTTCAACCCAGCCAAATTAGGACACGTATAAAATTTACATTGATACATTTTACACGATAAAGGATTAAAGTTTTCAATGAGCTTCTTTAACTATCTCAACAACTGGGGACAGAATGCAAAATTAAAACATGACATGTGTATGAGTTGTCCTGCATATATCAAGACTTTTTCGATGACATTATTCCTAATCAGAGTCGATCTGTTTTTAAGCCTCTTCTTTTTTTTCGTTTGACGCGAGACAGGCATCTTTTGAGACGCTTTATTGTCATTTTTTGTATTTAGCCTCCCTTCTGCTCATGATAATCACGACTTGATATGGATGCCCGTGAAACTATGATGGATTCATGATGAAATATCCCATCTCCTCAATTTTGTGACACACAAAGGCTCTACACAACAACATAATACGTGCATATTATCTCAAGCGAAAACTTGTAATTGACATTCAAACTAAGAAAGGATCAACTGGTCCGTTAGAAAATCCCTTGGCAAGTATCATAATCACTCTCTCTCTCTCTCTCTCTCTCTCTCTCTCTCTCTCTCTCTGTCTCTCCTCCAGATATAAAATCTGTGGAGTAAACAGAAGCTCCAACAAAGCCTTTTTGAACTAGAATATCTGACAGGAAAAAGGAACATCTCACATACAAAGAGAAGAGTTAAGTTGAAGCTTCGTAATTTTGTTGATTTACCGTTTTTTATATTCTCTTCCCAATTCAGATTGGAGGGAAGGAAAAGCAGGAAAACAAAATCGAGGAAGAGCGACATTTTTTAAAATAATGCATTTTCTTACGATTTGAAAGAACGTTGTAACGATTTTCTTGCGTTAAAAATATGTTCACACTTATGTGACGCACTTTCGTCAATTGACAATACACTTTGTGTCTTTTCTTCTTGTCTGGATCCTAAGTGGATGCAAGTGAAGTGATACAAAAAAGAAATGTCTTTAAGTTTAGACTATTTTAGAGGAAGCTGTTGTGAGTTATAAAAGAAGAGGAGACACAGAAAATGGAGCTGTTGACAAGACCGAGGAGGTGGCAAAAGAGAAATGAGACAAAGTATAAAATGACGTTAAGTTTTGTCTTTTGCTTTAAAGTAACAATAAATAAAAGTTTAACACGACAATACCCAAGAAAAACTGTTTATTTTTACGCACAAACTTGTGTTCTGTCGGTGTTAAATACATTTTGTAGCCTCTTCTTTTCTTTCGCTGTCTAATAAAAAATTACCAGACAGTTAGTTTTTTCTTTCCTGTCAATTTACCAATCGTATGGATCCATTCTTGGCAAGGATTTTATAGTTATGAGCCCTTAAGGCTGTATTAATTCCCTGTTAGCCTATTGCTTGACAACAGCGTTTCATTTTTCAAACAGGTTACATCAATGCAAATATTTCAAGCTGACTACACTAAAACCAATATTATTGTATTTTAAGCTGGCTCATCTGCATAAGCTCGTACGTTTTGTCTATTGTCTTTATTCATGTGAGAATATTGTAAGAAATATTGTTACGAATAGTCCGTTTTCCGATGCCACGCCAACGGGGAACACATAAAGTAGAGTTGGTGTTAAATCTTAGCTCACTGAGAGGCTAACTATTATTATCACCAAGATAATGGCGTCATGCACAATTCGGGTTTTATCTTGCATTATTATTGCTATTATTATTGTTTTTTGTTATTGAGCCTTGTTCTCTCATCACTACGTCAGATACTCTTTTAAGAAATAAATATCTATATTCGCTCTTTCTCTGCTCCTCTCATTAAAACGTATTTATTTTGTTCTTCCTCTTCTTTCAGTTCGCCCACAGCTAAAATAACAAAGTGCGCAACACAAGAAAAATCTCGACGCTTGTTTCGAAGAAAAAAAATCTCTCTACGGTACTTACTCGCTCGCTCTCTCGAATGACATATTTTTTGTATGGATAAAAATATCAAGGCATGATATTATTTGTTTCACAATAGTAATGATATCTGTCACCGCGCCAGTAATAGCAAATAACAATGAGAGGCACCACCATGGCACCATCATCACTGCACTGCCACGCTCGAACGGAGTGCCATCCGCGTTCACTCCGGAAGATGTGAGATGTAAGGATGTAGTATGGTAACGCCTTGTCTCGTGTTCCTCGCGTCTTGTTCTTTACGACTCCCAAAATCATAGTTTAATATAATGTGGCGCGTAGAATTACACCCGGGTACGCCGCTGCAAGTGTGAGGAGCTTCATGGATGGCGGTGTCAGTTGGACAACTTATTGTCATATTTGTTGACAACGGAATGTTTTCTCGTGGGAGACCGTTAAAAACAAAATTCTCCAATCCACAGAGTAAAACTCACTTTGAATACCTATCAACTTTTACTTTCCTCCTTACAGGAATTTTAAAGGACATTTCTCGGTGGGGGAAGGTTGAAATTGAAATTAATACAATGCAAAGGTTGAAATTGAAACTATTTACTCTTCTGGTGTATTTTATAGGACAAGGTTCATGGTCAAACATTTTAAAGTCAAGTTAAAGTTGATGAGCTCATGGGCTAGATGAACTTTATAAAATCTGTCTAGTATTATACACAATTATTACGTTGCTTATCAATTTTGACTTGATAATTTTTTTGCCTTTTAAGCTTGTTAATATGAAGAGGTATGTCTGCCCTGGAAAAACAAAGGCTTTTACTATGAAACATTGTTTTGTCTATCAGTTTTATTTTACACCTATTCTTTTTAACTCAAGATAGGTGTTAAGTGAGATTATGTGGGGGGGGGGGGGGGGTGTTAAGATACGAGGGACAAAGAAACAAAGCACACACATGTTGATGAGCTTTAACTTCTTTTTTGTTTTACGAGTGTGCTCCTCCGTCCTCACAACAATAATAATCTTGTGTCTGTTTCTTTAAAAAGTTGTTGTCTTTCCACTTTTCTTGAATTACAAACACACATGCTTCCAAGTAATAGAGATAGACGTATATTGAAGAAAAAAATCACGTCTGTAATTTTCTTCTCCTTGTCAAAGACTGTCTTAGAAAATAATTAACACAAATACACATGTGTCCTTGTCGTTTTTTTTTTGTTCTGGCTTTTGTCCCTTTTTCCCTTGTCTCGATTCATTGGGTGTAGTAATAAAGTTTTCCTTTCTGTTCAGAAACTTCATATGCACATACTGTACCAATTTTTTCTATTCTATTCCCCTTATTCTTTACCATATCCTAACCGGGACCATACGGCATAGGAGACTTTTTTTGTCATTTCTTTTTAGCTCACTTCACATTCCAATTGAAAATCAATAAGATCAAATTTAAAATTATACACTAATCTCTTGGAAATGAGTTTTTGTCTGGATTTTTATCGTTTCCACTTGCATAGTTAAATTTTGTAATTCCATCCGTAAGTACTATTATTATCTTAGTTACACGGTGATTCATAAACATGTTACTAGTTAATCCTTATCCGTGCATGAAAGCTATGCGGGTAATAGTGAGATGCGTATGAGTCTCCTCGTACATACCTCGTGGCTATTTCCTTTCAGGAAAAAAGAATAATATCGTTTGTGTTAGAGGCTCTAGAGGATTTGAACTAATGGCCGGGATATATTTCATAGAACAATAGAACTCATTGTAGTTTTTACAAAAAAATACACGTAAACCTTATCATATGATTTATTTTTTAAAGATATCTAGTGTGTCTCTTGAATATAAGCAAAATCTTAATAAGATACCTAGTATTTACATAGAAACAAGTAATGATAATAGGGCGAACTATATGAAGAGAGCACAAAGAAAGAAAAAAAATTGGATTGAAAAGAGGTTGATCATGATTGTTATTGTCGTCACTGCTAGAAGGAAGATACTTAAAAAATGTATCAAAACGTACCTAGATTGAAGAACAATGAAAAGAATTAAATTTCATTTCACCCAGATCTATCAAGAAGAAATATTTATCCAGAGGCTGCGTATGTAGTTTTTTTCTTTGTTACAGTTTTTAAGAATAGGAAATGGGTGTGTGTATAAAAATCTAAAATTGTAATCTCAAATTTACTTATTTACTTAACATAATGTTTTTGATACGAAGCATACTTGGAGTCCCTTTTTTCACCTTTTCAGACAAAACGATAAGGCAACAATAGGAAATAGCTATGGGTTCAAATTGTGTCAAGTCTGTTCCGGATACTGTCATCATCATAATAGATTATATCAAATGTGGGTTTTCATCCGGTTAGAGAGCTTTTTAGTAACCAGGGCTTGAATTAGTGATTGATGTTCTTTTGTAAAAACGTGGGATACAAATCCTGCTGACCGATTTGGTGCTCAATGGAAGTTTATGTTTCGTATTTGATGCAACGAAACAAAGAAACAAACTGTTTACCTGGTGCTAGCAATTACAATACGTAAATGAACGACTTTTGGAAAAAATATATGGGTGGATTGTAGGAAAACTTTCACTTTTAAACGATGCTGAGATTGATTGTAAAACCGTGCGAGTAATATTTTTCATACTACTCAACCCAAGTATCAAAGAGATCTGCGGACGATTTGGTCTGCGAACTAAGCTGCTGTTGCAGACGTTCGCTTTTTTTATTACGATTGATTCCTACTACATTTGAATCACCATATTACTCAGAAACAATCGTGTATATCAAGCCTGACTTTTTTTTACGCCGTACACTAAAACTAATAGCTCTCTTGATTATAACAATTGATAACATAAATAATACTGCAAAACTCCTGATAAGCATCTCGACAACATGCACAGTTCAAGTACACAAAGCTCTACAAAACCAAAGCTTATAATTATTTTGATGTTTTGTGTGTTGTTTGTCTACAATTCTCTCAAATTCTTATTTGTACTTTCTCTTCTGCACACTAATTGTGAGACACAAGTATAAAATGAGAAGTTTTTTTTCCTTAAAAAAAGTTCTTATCATCATCATCGACATCTCTATTGTGACTGGCTTTTTGTTTGCTTGATGCAGTAAGTCGGAGCCAAACATGCAGTTTTTTTAACAAGCTCGGAAATAAACAGTGAAATTTGAAGAGGCAGAAAGAATAGAAGTAAAAACCACCATCATTACTACTACCACCACAACCGTGTGCACATTCCTCTTATAAAATATTTTTGTTGTGCTTTTTCCCGTATCAAAGAGTTCAAAATGATGATGAGGCAGTGGAGGAAGAACAATTCAGTCAAAGATGAAGAAGAGGCACTCACTTTTTGATTTCATCACACAATATTTCACCACAAAAGACCAACAAACAAACGACGACTTATTTTTTACCCTGTTATCTTCTATGTCTACTAAGCCATATTTTGTTCTAGACTGACAAACTAACAAAACAGCCGTATGAAAAAAAAAATTAATAAGATATTTCTGTTGAAGACAACAGCAAAAGATTGTCATCAAACGTATACAGGACTGTGTAGTAAAATATAAATAATAGATTTGTTGAGAATAAGTGCATACGAAGTGGAGGCATAATGATGGTGGTTTCCTTTCTCTGAGCCTAGAAACATTGATCGAACAAATGAATAATGAAAAACAAATAATACGCTTAAATTTTATTTTTTATGTACAGTCAAGCCGATTAATTTAAGGAGGAGTGTAGATATGAGAATCTGTTCGAATTTCTTGGAATCTATTATCAAAGAATCGGTCGTTTTTAATAATTCAAAGTAACACAGGATGCAATTTGTATGTGGAATTGTCTTGGTTTTGACGGGAAAACGCTTTCTGGAGAGATGATAACAAATCGAGGAATAAACGGGCCTGGAAAGCTCTGGCTCAACGCAAAATAGGTAGCCAGACTCATGATGAGTAAGCCAGTGTTCTGGTTGAACTTCATGTCAACGACAATCTACACGGGTGTACATACCGTTTACACGCCACTCTCAGCAAATCAAAGTAATTAGCATTTTACCTAGTTAAAAAATACCTTGTGACAATCCATCCCTTTGTGCCTAGGAACTGTCTAGAACTCGTTTTATGTAAATTACAAGATAAGTTGCGTATTTGAAATGCATTGTAGTTATAGCCAAAACCCTACTCGTCCCTAAAGCCAACGAAGCAATCAAAAGTGTTTCTTTTCTTTGAATTTTCTTTCTAACAAGGTGACCGAAGCACAAAGCAAAAAACGACTTTGTTCGCGCTTAAATCATCAATTAGGAAGATTTGATTAGATAATTGAATACAAGGAGAAAATGACTGGGACGTTATTTCATATGCAGGCTTGTTTGACAAAACGAAACGAAGATAAGGGCTTCAACGTTTGTTTCATCGTGCAGATTTTCCACTCGGGTCTCTACTTCCACTGAAGCATGCATTACAGACCCGAGACAACTAAATAAATTGACAAAAAACTGATAACCCAATCAAGGAAACAAATTACATGGTTTTTTCCATTCCGTTGTTTCAAAACAGGCTTCAAAAGAATGGTTCGTTACATGTCTAAAAAATCTAGCCTTTTTAGAATCTGGTCCATACTTTGATTTTTGCATAATTATCTTTTTGACTTAAAAAAAGCTTGCTCGTTTTTTTCTTACCTGATTAACTTTGTTTCGAGGGGTTTTCAAGCTTCCAAAATTGATTTTCTTTTATTAAAGCTGTTAAGATGGGCACCTTTTAAAAAAATTCACGATACTGATAGTCCAGGGCTTTATATTTTGCGGTGTACAAAACTTGAGTGTAAATGTTTTCCACGTGGTATATCTCGAACGGTTTGAGTTAAAGCATAGTTACAAAATTGTTTTTACTTGTTAGTGATTTTCACTTATTTTCCTCTTCCATTTGACAAACAATTCATTTACATAAGAATACGACTGTTTCCAGAGGGTGATGTAAGAAAGTCTCTGCAAATATGTAAGCACACAAAGCTTCAGATGAACATCTCTCACAGTATATCTCGTATGACAACTAGTTGTTATTTTCAGATAAAGATTTTTTTCTTCCTCTTCCACAGCTGCCGAATTGTTACACTTTTTTCCCTGGTGTTGTATTGTCTGGCCAGTTTTTGCTTGCTCAACTCACACACAAAAGAAATAAAATATTGTGTACCTTAATTCATTCAAGGTGAGGGGCGTATTGAATCACTTCTTTTGAGATTTTGATATATAAAAATAAACAAAAGACGTGTCTACGCAATAGCTATCTTTATGTGGTGTGTGTATTTTTGGATATTGTGTAATACAATAGTAAACCAGCAATTCCTTATTATCTGCTTGAGTGACAATAGGAAAATTTGTCCATGTTTCAAATTCTCAGCATTTTAACATTAAATTCTCCTTCCAGTGGGCTTTTCTTTTGAAAGAATTTCTTGTCTTACAAGAAACTCCAGTTCCTAACGTACCACCTTAGGAATAAGGGACTAATGTCTTGAAAGGACGTTGCAGCTTTTTCCCAGGATCTACTTCCTTGCACGCAGGGCCTTAATAGAATCTTGTCCTTTTGTTGACCTTGTCGCACAATTTAACACGAAGATAAGCCAATTAACTCCCTGTATAAGTTACTGTAATTAGCCACACGTAAGAATTTATCAAAACAGCACTTTCTTTATCATTTTATGACGTAACTGGATTTAATTTATAGTCACAATTAATTATTATGATTGTCCCGAAAATAAATAACACTTAATTGTATCGCGAATAACTCAAAAGGATCAAATGTGAATTTCCAGGTTCGATTGTATTTAACGAAAACGGGGCAACGTGAGAACACACTATTACTGTTTCGCACACTGTACTTTTATTTAAAACAACTCCTCGGTTTACCTACAGAACAAGCTCACCTCCCAAAAGCGATTGTGCATTCCGCTGTGTAGCTATTATTGTAATGTAATCTAAACTGGGGATGACAGAGGAAAAAAGTATTAGAAACCTGGCTTGGAGTTTGGTTGCCTACTCTCGGTATTGTGCTACTATTTCTGATCTCCTCCTTGAGGATCTCTGTGTAAAGCACGACTGACAGTCAACTCGGATGGCGAAAGAATGGGACGAAGAGAAAAGAAAGGGAAACAAGACGTAAAAAAGTGAACAGAGAGAGAGAGAGAGAGATTCAGAATTGTGATGTGATGCTGATGCCTCTGTGCTGCTGCTCCTCTTCGGTAGTTTTTTTGTCAGGACAAAAATTATGTACACAAGTATCCCTCTATTTTTTCTCACAATTCTCTGAGTTTAACACTGCCTTTGCTACTTGTTTTGTAAGAGAGGTTTCCACCAAAAAAAATTTCATGTACCCACACACACACACACAGGCAAAGGCTATCATCGGCACAAAACCACTCTGAACAACTCGCACACACACCACCACACCGTCTTCTTTTTTATGATAACGTCGTGGTTTTCTCCTGTTGTATTGGAAGCTATTTTGCAGGGAGGCCGGCTTTTCTTTTATCTTGATTAGAGCCTGAGTAACAGCTCGTCAAACGGCTGGCTATATACAGTGATCTTATTGTGACGACGAGTATGTGTATGTATTACAAAATGTCCAGGTAATGGGCACAAATCGTTTCCAATTAATAAGCAAGAACGGTTTTTCCCAGGTATAGAAGAAGGTATCGCGAAAAACACTATTTTTGAAGAATTTCACATGAATACTAGTAACTTTAATTACGAGGGCACCCAGTTACAAAAAAAAACCTAACACCCAAATACAACTGAATGTGAGTTGCATAATTGGCCGGTTAGTTCGATTAGGTTAGTGTATTTGAAAATAAGAAAAAGACGGTGGATCTTGGATTCCAGGATGATTGCAATGCAACCAGCACAAGAAGACTAGATCAGAACAGTTTCATGTTATTTCTAAACCGAGGATGACAATATTCTTGTTCTCAGATATGAAATGTAGAAATTTGTGTATAAATATGAGTATGAGTCTTAACCAATGCATATTCTCAGATGTAATAGATACATACATGTTTAGATATTTTTACGTACATTTTCATATTTCCATATGATGCCGACAGTGAAAAGCCTGGCTTCACTCCAACCAGAATCGCTAAATAATACAAAAAAAATTACGTTGATACGTATGCGAGACAATCTTCATGTGAGACATCATAAAATATAAAATGAATATATGCAGTATGACTATGAATGAATTGCTGGTATAAAAAATCGTAGTTCGCTAAGGAACAATATTCGTGATTGCACATGTTCATATAATTTTCTAAGCAGGTGCTATATAATCAATTTAGCACTGGTTAATCAACCTTTTAATGACACGTTGACATTAATAATTAACTTGTCTGTGCTAAGAAGATAAGTGAAAGGTGTGTGAACTTAAAGTGACCGTATTTTGTACAACGAACTAAAAAACGAGAGACAAGTGTCCCAGCAATATTTTACACGTATACGTTTTTTCCGACGACGGGACGAGACACACAAACTTTTATTCAAATAACAAACATCTTTACTTGCAGAATATCATCGTCGTCATGATCAACGCACAAAATCAATGCTCTGAATCCGATGAACGTCATCACAGTAATACAAAACTGCACTGCCAATTTCTCAAAGAAATGCAGGATGCACATTCATCTCTCTCTCTCTCTCTGAACTGACCCGTTTTGCCCAAGGAGACTCGCACGTCTTGCAGTCAAAACGGCGAAAGAAACCGTCTTCATGGAAAATACAATTTTTTTGCAAAAGTATCATAATGTTCCATGTACTGAACCGACTTCAAAATAACACTGAACCCCAAGAGATCTTCAGGTTACCAAGTTCAAGAAACGAAACATTTTATGTTTTACCTAGACGCATTGAAATCGGATCATTTTAAGAAAATGATAAAGATCTTGACGACACGTCAAAGTTTTTCATGAAGTTGTCATACTTCATAAGATAAACTTTAAAATACTTTAAATTAATTGTCGGCGTTCCAGCTTCCTGTATGTGAACGATGTCTTAATTCCAAATGACAAGGCCTCAAGTTCCCGATCGAATTTTGTATGAGAAAATTATATAAAGAATGTACGAGCATTTGCAAACAAAGAAAACTATTCCGTTTGAAACAAATCCGATTGGTTGTCGTGCAAAAACACTATTTTGAATGCTCACGGACGAATTCCAGTTTAAAAACTGGATTTTATATGTACGTGACTGTACTTTAATTGTGTGACATGAGATGTCTTCTACAATTGTCTCTGGAGCATCTTATCGTATCGAAATTCGTATTTAAAAATTGTATACAATAAAACTATATCCTGCGAGACGAGATAAACAACCGTGAGAAGTTAGTACACACTCTCAGGATCCTAAGCGGAAAAGCAACATTTTAAAACTTTGAATGGAAAAAACAGACAAAAAGAAAGAAACCAGTTTTGAAGCAAAAGCAGGCAAGACTTCTTTTCTTCCCTCCTGTGCCAAAAATAAGAGAAATACAGCTAAGCCAACACAGTTAGAAAAACAATATCATTGTTGTCATCAGCAACTACATCACCATGAATCTCTCAGATACAATTTTAGTTCGAGAAACAAGACCATCAAGAATAGCTTTCGCAAATGAATCTGAACAATACACAACTTTTTGTTGTTTCGTTTTTCACTCTTTCTCGAACGCATTTCCTCATCAATCATCGCACGTATTTTCCTAAGGTCCCTTTAGTGCCTCTTGTGCACATTTCGATCAGAGAACCCATCAAGACTTTTTTTTGTAAAAATATGCTCCGTCTCCTCCATATCCTCTAACCCTGATGGCTTTCTTTCCCTGTTTTCTTCTCCCAATCTTCTTAACATAAACAATCATGAGGCGATGAACGAATAACGAAAAAAAACCCTGAATATTGTACAAACTCCTTCGGTTACAACCAACAGCGTTGATACTACGGAACAGAGAAATCTTGAAGCACTTTCCCACCTAAATTACTTCCCCATAAAGCTACATAATATATTCTTAAATTCGAGGAGCTCTGTGTACACCCAAGTTGTTGAGATTCTGTAAAAAAATGTAGCATCTTTAACCTGGCAACTTGTCATCTTGTTTGCCGTATAAGGGACCATCCATTTTTACAGCCAACACACACGAGAATAATTAAGGACCGAAAAAAAATTTCTACCCGAGAAGTTGTCCTTGTTCTTTCAAACAGGGGCGACACAAGAGAAATATTATTTCTTTACACGTTATACTCCAGTTTTGGTATTAGAGGTTCTAAACAATACATGTCTTTGTTTAATCTATCGCCAACTAAACAATCAACCGTTTTACCCCGATTGTACATTGTTTTGGAGAAAAAAAAGGTACGGAGGAATATGTGTACATACATGATACATATTTTTATATAGGGCATCCCTTTAAGTCTACCTCTCTCGTCTTTTCAAGTCTTGTATCATGATATGAACTGATAACCAGCCGAAAAAAAAATCCGTGAATTGTTTTGTCTTCCCCTCAGACTTTTATATTTGAAGCATGGAAGGAAAGCGATGATGATGCATGACATGCCTTTGGGTGCGATGACCAAAACGTATTTTAAAAAAGGAGACTTTGGACTGCTAAATGCAAGTAGCACATTTTATGTAACAACAGTGCCTGGGAAATGATATCATCAAGACACAAGAGCTGAGCTTTACTCCGTCCTTCTTCATCCATCGAATCAGACACAGCAGAGAAAATTTTCAATTTTTCATTTTGATCCGTAGAGAGCCACATCCAGTTTGAACATCTCTCATGTGATATACTTTAATTTTTTGTACACGGGTACAATGTAAAATGAAAACCCAGCCAACAATGAACAATACTTTGCGTCGGTCCTCTTCTCTCCAAAATATGACAATAATGTCTCTCTTTCTATTTATAATTTTTATAAGGACACCAAGCGACACACACATGAAAATAAAAAGTACATTTTCCTTTTGTAATCCATTCTCATTCCCTTCCACGCTAGCATATCCTCATCTTTTTCTTTCTCATCACAAAAAGAAAATGATTCAATCTTTTTGTATTGTTCTTCTTCGTCACAAGGACAAAAGTAAAGAGATGAGAATCAAAAGCGAAAATTTCCCGCATCCATCCAACACAAATTTAAAACTATTATTATTTAAGCCAGGCAGGTTACTCTTGGCTAGGTAAAAACTTGTGTGTAATGTGCAAATGGATCTGATATTGTTCCATATAAAACTGGCCTTATTGTATTATCTCTTAGTAACAATGGAATAAAAAATAAAAGAAGCTTCTGCATTAAAATGTGGGATACCTTTTAAAAAATAGTGGTACGCTTTTTTATTTTAACCGGGCAGGTATCTGTGAAAGTGGCCGCGGCAAAAGACGTTCCTTTACGTAATGCACAACCAAACAATGCAACCATAGAGACAATGATACGGCGAATAATATTTAGAAGCTTCTGCATTAAAATGTGGGATACCTTTTAAAAAATAGTGGTACGCTTTTTTATTTTAACCGGGCAGGTATCTGTGAAATTGGCCGCGGCAAAAGACGTTCCTTTACGTAATGCACAACCAAACAATGCAACCATAGAGACAATGATACGGCGAATAATATTTAAGAAAGAACAACAATAGAAAAAAATACGAATAGATATGGCATACCATCTGTGTAAATTTTCTTAATGGATAAAAAAGAGTATCTTTATCTTCGTACAAAAACATTACCTTGTTTTACTTTCAACAAATCATTACCATCACCTGAACCATATAGTAGCTCGAAATTTCATACTACGTAATATGAATGAGCCTTCGTTGGTTTTTTTTGCATGATTGCATCTCCTCAAAATATGAAAAAGGATTGTTACATTTTAAAGTGTTTCTTTTCTTGCTCAGAAAATAATGAAAATAAAAAAAGTCGTGAGTACTTTGAAAGTAAATATGGTTGTTATTTTTTATGTAAAGTAATATTTCTTCTTTTTTAAGCAGATTCTCAAGAAAAGGTTGGATTATAAAACCGACCCGTCTCGAGATGGGAAAGAATAAATATAATTCCCAACAATAATAGAGATACCGTGACTTTCTCATTGTTACTTTTGCTCAACTGGTCCTCTTTTTCGCTAATGTAAACTTGATTGAATACAATAAGCTCAAGACACAAGATGTCATGCAAAATGACAAGCTTCATATGTATTTTAGTTTGGTGCATTCGTCCCCCAGCCAGGAATTGCTATTTGTTAGCTGTTTATTATTGTTATATTTCTCCGTTGCGGGCATTTTTCTCTGTTGTATGATAAACTGATGCTTATAATTTATGGATATTTAAACTAACCAAGCGAACTTACACGATAATAATGGCATCGACATAGTTCCTTACGAAAAAAGTGTCATTCCGATCGCGCGGTGCTGCTTTATGACAGTTGATTCCTCTAATGACGATGACTCTGCGGAAAAACCTGAAAACCAGCTTGTTTGATAGTGCCAATCATTGAATCTTGTTTATTATACACTTTATCAGCCTCGTCATTCTCTAGGAAGAAAATCTCATTTTTATCTGCACTGACAACAACAGAGCCGTGCTAACGACCCTTCAAAATAGCGTTTTCCGCAAACCAAAACTAAAATAGCACATTTCCTAACTATATTTTTAACTTGTCTTCGTCATCAATTTTAAAATTCAATGCTAGCTTTCATGTTGAAACTACATTGATTCAAAAACGCACATTTGTTTTACAAATTCCCTCCAAATACGGAGGAGTTACTCCTAAAAACCTCATGGTTGTGTTTTTCTGCGACTCGCGCAGTATTAAAAAAATAGATGAGTAAAATTTTATTCTGGTGTATCAGCTCTACTCCCATCAGAGATATTCTTTCAAGGAAGACGAGAGAAAACTAGCGACAGCCAATCCCCGTTCGAGTTGGTTTCGTGGTGGAACAAAAGCTATTGTCATGAGGAGGAACAATACATCCCACAAGTGAAAATACAGAGTTGACTAGACGCACAAGAGAGATAGAGAGAGAGAAAAGAGACACGAAAAACTTGTATCTTCCTTTTATTTTTCGCTCTCGTCGTAACCATCTTCCTTCGACATCCGACGGAAAAAAATTCATGCACGCGTTGCCTCCTTCCACCGACAAAAAAGAACACAAAAAGATGAGCACAAGAAGTACAAAAGCTATTGTGATATCATCCTCATCATCTGCAATCACACTGTAGCAAGTAGTGCCACCTCAGTGTTAAATTTTTTCCCGTAAAACACTACGTCGAGGAGTGAAACACACGGTTTTTTCTCTCAGAGTGAACTTATGTGTAGGATTGTATTTTGTTACAAAATGATATCATAGCTGCTCTGGTGGAGCGACTTTTGTGTAAGTTTTTACCTGTACACCTGCTGCTGCTAGTCAAGTGGAGGTGTACCTGTTTCCCAACAGCGACTCATTGTTTGGCTGCCAGGCAATCACGCTATCAGCCAATGATGGGATAGTTTCAGGAAAAAATACGTCTTTGTTCTTGCGTGTGCTAAATATACAAAAATAACATACCTGTAGAGGTATGAAATTGCTATATACAGTCCAATCTGTCTATAAAAGGTACCCAAGGCCGACATTAAAAATGCCTTTAATACAGAAAGTCTTTTATAAGGCGGGGGAAAATGCATGGGTTAAATACAGATTGGGTGACAGAAAGAATGCATAGACAGACTCTTTTATGCGACGTCCTTTTATAGCCAGATTGGACTGTAGGTAAATCTTTACATACCCAAAAAATGCACAGAGTCTTTCCATTTGGCCGTATAAAATATAGCAAAAATTAAGGGCGTTGAAACATGAATTTGTAGCAAAATCTAATCCTTTTTAATGTTCACATTCTTTAAGGAGGAAAACTTCATATGAGTTTTATGCATATCATGTATGAAAACTGTAACTGGGGAGATACGCATAAGATTTCAGATTACATAACAGTTTTTCAAAAAACCTTTCGGGCGAGGCGATGTAGCAGCGTTTGTAGGCATGCTATCAAAATGCTACGTTGTGTGATTGCCTTCAGAAAGAAAATTTTCAAATGATCTGGTACAGATCGTGAACACTGGTACAGCTCAATGAGTTGTAAATTTCTTGTGAGTTGTTCATAACGATAACACACGTCGCTGATGTGTAGGACAAAATAGGCGTGCAACCGTCAGACTGGCAATAATCAATATACAAGTCCTCTTGATCAATTGTGTGGTGTGTGTGGCGAGCTACCTTAATAATTACACGTTGGATGAGTGGATAACCTCTTCAAAGTTGGCTTTCGTGCTGACGTACCGTCACTTGCAAAAAATTAAAAATCAAGCCCGAAACGCCCTTCTCGTGTAAGCTACCCCAAACTTTAACCTTTTTTGACTGAAGCATGATTATTAACATTACGATGTTTTTTTTTGTAAGGAATTATATGGGAAAATACTTGATCAAATAATATATAAATGAAGCAACAAATAAGGCTACCACTCAAATAATCCTGTCGTTTTGTTAATAATAACTTGTATAAAAAAGTTGAGCCAAATAATTCAAGTACAATAAATAATAAACAATCAAGTTTATATCAAACCCTTTTTCTATAATACAAGTTTTATTCGCCTTGAGTACCCATTTCCCAATTTTTGTGTTAGTTCTCTTTATGAGACAAAAAAATGATGCAGTCTTTGGACAGATATAAGGAAAAGTTATGGTTAATACGCTCCGCATCAATATAAAATTTGGGTTTATTTGTTTGATATGCTTAATATTGCGAGAGGAAATCCACATGTGAAGAAAAAATTGTATCAAGCAAGACGAGAAAAGAGCTGCGAGAGGGTGAGCGGATGTCATTTATAATGCTTTTTTTGGAGGCAACGTCAATAATATTATTCATGGTGGGAAGGATTATCATAAAATATGTATTTTATAAGAGTGGATTCCAGAAAACACTTGTTTCAGGAAAAGAAAATGAATCGTCGAACAATTTCGTATGATTTATTAATTTTCGTAGTTGATGCAGCTCTGTATCTAAATTTGGGATGTATCTAACAACGACACGCTGTACAAGAATCAGGAATCGTTAAAAAGAACTTGCTTGAATTCAGAGAAAAAGTACAGAACTGTACCATAACTATCCACTGCTTGGTTTGAGCGGAAAGGGAATTGTGTTCTAATTATAATAGTTCGTAGTTTTTTTCGCAATACAAAGCATAAAAGATTCAGTATGATTTCTTGATTAATCATTATCTTGTTTTTTTAGTTGCCTGTCGTTCTGAACAAAATAATAAATAGGATGGCGAATTAATATCTAAAGAGGTTTTTATTTTTATTGTATCTTTATTAATGCATGTGCCACATGAAGCAATAGGCAGCCATAACTTGTTGTTGTAATGAGGAAAAAATATAAAAGTGGAAAAGAAGAGTTTTCTTGCCGAGCACAAGGTAAGACGGTACATATTTTTTCCAATAAGACTAATGGAATCTATCAAAGAGCTGATAAATCTTTCACAAGACTCTTTTTTCTCCTTGGTCTCATTCTCGTTCACATTTTCCTTATTCTAAGAGAAATAAAAGATAAAAAAACATACGTTGCTCTCGATAGGTACGTATTTATTTTATGTATTAGGAAATGGAATTGCAACCAAACAGAGACAAGCCAGGAGAAAAAGAAGAGAAAAGAATCACCTTGTTTCTTTTCTCCAAATTCTCGAAACCTATGATGAAACATTGGGAGGCCGTGAAACGAGTAAAGGATGTCTAGGAAATACCAAAACTTAAGTTCCTAGCACAGTATTACCTAGAAACGAGCAACGATGAGCATGCCAAGGCATATCACATATACCGTGAGGATCATAAACATTTCACCATTTACCCGTGCACAACTGATCAGTAAGGGAGGAGACTCGATGCATTGGGAGATGTTTTTCACTCATGCGGTATACAACGTTAACACTGAATGGTAAACTAGTCTTTCATAATTTTCGGACACACTTTATTCATTGAAACTCACGTCTGCAACGCAACTCTATCTCTCTCTGTAGAACTATATCTATAAAAGAATCAAACCGTAGAACACTATCATTCTTCTACCACTGCCGACGATACCTATTATTATTATGATTATTATTATAGCCCTTGTGAGTATTTATCTCTATTCTATACATCCATTCTCTGTTTCATTTGATACTCACCTTCATGGATTTTTGTAGTGAACAGTGAGCTTTCACTTCATATCACTATTGGGAGTCTATTTTCAAAGAAAAATATGTGGACACATAACTATCTCTAGTAAAAAGCGAAAAATATAATAATACAGAGCGAGCGAGTTCTTTTCTAGTCTCCCTGTGCATCACATTATCTTCGCAACAGAAAATAGAGAAAGCGTCCATCTAACAAAAAAAGTAATAATAAAAGAACATACTGTACGTCACTAAAACTTATTGCTTCTATTTCTCGCCGTTTTACTTTTACTCTAGAACCAGATAGAATTTATTTTTATGGACATGACTGGCCAATAGCTGGAAGCCTTCCTTACTTCTAGGTATTCTTAAAGAAAAATAGAAAAAAAATTGCACGAATTGTATCACCTACCGCCAAAAAATAGTGGAAACCCTATCAAGAAACGCTGGGAGAAACCAGAGTTAAAACAAGATGGAAGAGAATTGTACAAGTGAATAATGCACGAAATAAAATTCCCTTGACTTTCTTTCTCTCTCAAATTTCTTCTCATATTTTTTTATCTCTTCTTCTCTTGGCATTCAATATGGACAGTTTTATACAAAAATAGAAAAGGCTCTGTGCCACTTACTTAAACCATAAAGTTACAAAAATTGGTAGAGAAAATAAAACTCATTCATACATTTGTCTTGGTTTACAATGTCTTAGAGCGAAATAAAATGCGGATGAACAAGAGCCATTAAATGTATAACAACCAAACTTTTTTATTTGGCCATAAAATAGAAGAGAAAATGGAGGTTACACCGTCAATTTATTTGACTGAATGGGTTGATCTTATTTGGTCGGCATGGAACACGCCTTGGCTTGACCGATTTTTAAATCCAACCATATAGCACAGATGACAGATGCACATATGCATTTGATACATAATTGTAGCTGTAGTGAAGAGAATTTGAAACCAAAACAGTTCTATTACACACACGCACAAGAGAAAGTTACAAATCAACCGGGCCATACACAATCAGCTTAAAAGACTTCTATATTGTATACATTTACCCACCTATACATAATAATATTTAAATAAAAAGCAGACTTATTTTCACTTCAAAATGAAATCACGAACGACTCCGCCAATTATATTCTAATACTCAATGACTCAATAACTGAATCTTGTTGAAACGTTTTTGAAACTATAAAAAATGCTGCGATGACGCAAATAATAAATAAAATAAGGTTGCATTCACGTGTCCTTGTTTTTTGTTTGTTTCTCTAATTTCCCTTATATAAAAGAAAGAGCATAATGCGCACACTTTTCCACCGACCTCGGTTGCGGCTTGTGTGTATACAAATAAGTTTTTTTCTTCTGTAAATCTCTTCAGAGTTCCCATCCAATAATAATAATATTTGCATGGGCGAACAGCTCTCGGAAGTAATAACCCTGTGAATTTACATAAAATATTTTCAAAAAGGGAGCTGGAGCTATTGATTATTGATGAAGTGTGTTTTTCCCTTGTATTATTATTGCAAGGCAAAAAGGATTGAAAAAAATATCAAGTGGAAAGGGTTGCACATTCTTCAGCATTCAATTCGATAATAATAATACAAACAAAACAAACAACGAAACGGTAGCCCTG
This sequence comes from Akabosia matsudoensis, assembly GCA_019593645.1. NCBI lineage: Eukaryota > Metazoa > Arthropoda > Collembola > Entomobryomorpha > Paronellidae > Akabosia > Akabosia matsudoensis. The sequence continues at coordinate 29,650 of VICI01000009.1, read as the reverse complement.
TAATACCATCAGCTCAGTTAGTTTATTGTGTCCTAAATTAAATATTATTTCCAATACACGTATTAATTTACTTCTCCCATATTTTTTGTTCGGTTTTAAATCTTATCGACTAAATAACATTCGAAAACTCCATATGATCGTACTACACTTGCATTTGACTTGCAAACAATGATGTCCAAACGACGTCCATTAACGTCAAGTATACTTGTCATCTATCTCTGTACCAATTATGCGCAGCTTCATTTTTTCTTGTAAAGACATGAATTATATTTAAATAATGACCATAAATCCATCATTATTCCGTTAAGAACCTGTTATTTTCTGTACAATGCCTATATATTTAGACGCATAATAACTTTTCGCTCAACAGACATGCTTCAATTTCGACAATGTGCAGTACTGTCACACGAGAAAAAAACTTGGATTTTGCCAAAGTTGATACAACATGATATTATGTCACTTCTTGTATACTTATAAAACGTCCAACTATCCCCCTCTTCAAGCAATTTTTTTCGTCGTCGTAATAGTTTCCGCTCCTCTGCGCCTATTCATAAAAATGGAAAAAAAAATGCTGTTGATGTGGTGGTCATTAGAAACGTAAGAATCATAGTAAATAATAATACAAACTTCACCGGTTCTTTGGTTATTATTATTCTACCTCGAGTAATAATAGTAGTATAGCTGGCCACCAGTTTTATAAAATGTATACTTCATGAGAGAATAGATAGAACTTACAATTTTCAGTAATAATTTCTTTTCATAAAAGTCACTGGCCGCAACAAGAGTCGAGGAAAGCTGAGTTATAATAAACGCATTCGTTTTTTTCTCAATTTTGTGTTCAATTCAAATAAAATATTTTGTGAGGTACACGTTTTTAAACTTACGCCAGGTATCCAAAATAACGGTGGTTTATGATTTCCTTAGCAGAAACGAACAATGCTATTGTAGACTAATTAGCGCTCATTTTTTGCACCATGTTTTTATCAGACGAAACAATACGAGTTTTTACGATTTGCCAGGCAATGTGGCAACATAATTCAGCTTATTTGAAAAAAACAGGCTTTCGTATCTTTATCAGAGTTTCCTTGTTTTGTTGTCAATCGTAATCGTAAGTCAATATAATTCTTGGATTCTTGTTTTTGTTTCTATGTATACAGCACGGTATACTTTTATACGTTATGTTTAAGCTTTTTCTGTAAGAAATAGTCCAAATTTGAATGTAGAACTGATTGTGTACAAAACCAGTCCCGTCGAACAACCTAAAGCTTAAAGCAGCTAATGCGTGAAATTCAAATAATGTGTCTTCTCCAAAGAATAGCAATACTTGTCGATAATTACGAGCTTTTGCTCCATGAACATGAAAGAGGCGCAATAACAAATTTACAATCTGAGGGTGAAAAAAGACAAAGACACCAATTCGTGCACGGTATTAAGATTTTGCGAACAGAAAAACAAAAATAACGATTTATATTTTATATTTCTTTGCATACCGACCAACGTTCATCTTGAAGCACACTTCGACCAGTTTCTGCTCTGGATCGACGGGTGCCAAGAAAGAAAATGAATACGACGTCGACGTCCATCCTGTTTTTGTAAATACTTTTCTACAAACTTTCTCTAAACTAATTTTTTCGGCTGTGTATTATTTCTTCTTTTCTTCATTTCTGTTTAAAAAGTGGAAAAAAGTTTTAGTTTTCCTGGAATGCATTTTCATAAGATGTGCTTCTGCTTTTTCACAAGTTCGCGTAACTTTTTTCGTCCATCATCTCATTTTTCTTGGAGAAAAAAAGTGTTGTTAGCACTTTGTTACTCTGGGAAAAATAAAAATAAATAAACATAAAAAGTCTTCGTCTGCTGGCGAAGAAACTACTCAGAGCTAAGACGGAAAAGAGTGGAGAACAAGAATGAGAAAGGAGGGAAAAGTTAATCTTACTAATTTCATTAGTCCAACTGGCCCTCTTTCTCCTTCTCTTTCCATTTTCCATTCCCGGGCGGTACATTCAAGTTTTACTTTTTTAAAGTCAAATAAAAGCCAGAAAAATGGTTGAAAAACAAATTTTTTGTAAACTTTTTATACTCTTCCATTGCCTGGACACATTTTCGCTTTTACGTTAATTTCTTTATCAAGAAACCATTTAAAACATGAAATAGTGGTGAAAAGTCATTTCTACTTGAAGGAAGCTGAAACTAAAATACTACAACCTAACAAGCATATACATTAAGCATAAACATAGGTGTATAGAACAGGAAACTTTTAAATTCTATTTTCTGGCTTCTTCTTTATCTATTAGAAACAACAAATTGGTAACGGTAATGGATTCCTTGGAAAATCTCATTATTCCCCGTCCCACTCGAGAGTATTCCCTTTGACTCTATTAAATGCAAAATTGGCTTGAAAATTAGCTAGCCATTAGCCTATTTAACTCATTTTCAACTTGTACCTATACACATTAGATATGCATCAGATTATACCTGAAAAATGAGTTCATATTTCATGATATTTCACTCCGTTGGCTTTTGTCACTGAGATCATTATTTGGTAACGAATACTATGGCTCATAATAATCCAATCGTCACTTTTGCTTGGAACTGATATAAGAAGACGTTTCATAATCATTAAAAAAAGATGTACATTGTCTGTCATTACAGATAATACTTGTTTTATTTTACAAGCTGGTCATATTTTTTAGAAGAGGTTTATCGCAATAGGAAAAGGAGCAATGATTTTTTGAAAACCAAAAAAACTAAAATAAATTATGGTGCGCAGTGACAAATGAAGTTAATGCCCACCTATCAATTTACATGCCAGTTGCATATTTATTTCCACAAGCGTCTTAGTTTTTTGTGTTTGAAGGAAGACACACTTTGATCGAGAAGGTTTCGGTGTCGTGACACGCTCACATTTGTCTTAACTGAGGAAAGAAAATTTTCGTGCAAAAAAAAGTTTAATGATTTTGTATGGCTGCATGGGAAAGTCAGCGATAATATTTATTCATTTTTACCACCTTATACCCTCCCATTTTCCATTAGTGTAAAGCTATCTGACGATTTTGAAGGAAAATTAGAAAATTGCTGCAAGACCAAAACCATAAAATCTACAGAATGGCCTGAAAACATTTCCTTGCCTAGAGTTACAATACGAATTGCATTCAAGGCTTCCATTTTGTTTGTCACTTGCATTGTCACAATTTGTCAGATCGGACGAGGAAAAAAGTGGCAAAGTGACAAGTAGAACAAAATGGTGCTCACCTCGACCATGTCATTGTCGACAGACGTAAAATTATGTATCTTGGCGCACTTGTCATCGTCATCATCATGATACAATGTGTTTTCACGAGGCTCTTCAATGTTTTAACCATGCACAAGAGTTGATGTCAGGAAGACATGAGACAAACGTGGCATTGTACTACTTCTTCCCATTATGTTTCTTGCTGTCATGCTATTCTAGTCAAGTAAAAACAGGAAGGAAGGCGTAAACTGGCAACTGATTAGTGTACGATACAAAGATCAAAAGGATACTTCATCGTGTTTTATGCTTCACTCCCGATGTTGATGACTCTGAGCGTGGGGAAAACTAAGCAGAGAGAGAGAGAGAGAGCTTCGATCTTTGTCACTATTATGTTCCTCGTCACAGCAGTGACGGTTTTTAATACAATTTTATTCTAGTTGCCGTTGCCGTCACGGACTGGTATCCTCTTCAGTTTTTTAGCAAATATTTATCCATGTGTTCATTGTAACAAACAGTTTGTGTTATAGATCAGAGCCACCGGTGAGACGAGTTATTTTTCAGTGGGAAAATTGTGAAACTTTGTTCTTGAGAAGGACGTGTAGTAATGTGCCAAAAAACAAAATTACTGACACCAAACGTAATTGGAAATAAGTCTGTTCAAGGTTATACTGCACCATTAATTAATGAAAATGGTCTTTATGTAACAGCTAGCCAACAATGAAAAGATATTGAAATCGGATATGAGTGAGATGCTAAGCTAAAGTTTTGTTAATCAGATGCATTTGGACAAATTTTGGGCCTGTTTATTTTCATCGTGAAGCATAAATAATAAATAGATTAATAAAACAAAACATCAGTTTGTTTGTTACATCAATTCACGAAAATTCTGAAAAGCGAAAGAATGAAAATAAATAAACAATCCACAAAAATATGTACTTTTGACAAGATCATCAATACAATCAAAAATTGTCTCAACTGAAAATGGTTTGACAAGCATAAGTACCTAGATCAACGCATAATCCAAACTTAACTGCTTTTTTTAATAGCATGACGAAGAAACCTCTTGGAGGAAACAAAACGCGAACGGCTGTATCATTGTACACATATGAGTCTTTCTGCAAGAAAGATCAAAGCAGAGCCACCAACTCAATTCCCAGTCGGCAACGATTTCCATCCAAGTACCATTCACAACAAATAAAATAAAAATAACCGAAGTAAAATTTTGTATAACCCTGTTACGACTCTCTTCCTGGATAATAAACTAAACAAATATGCACGAGTAGTTGCGACAATATTTTGCATTAATAAATAAAATCAAATCAAATCCATCAAAAAACAAAACAAAAAAAATTACAAGTGCGTAGTCGGTTTTTGAAACTCTGTTCCACTGACTGGGGTAATGAAAAGGATGAGTCAAGGGAATCCATGTGGAACGTATTTGGTTTGGAAAATCAGATTCCCTTTTTAAATTAACACGGCCATGTGATCTACCTACAACCTAATCTGGGGATAGGAACAGCGATTGTGTCGTTATAACTTCATATCACAAATTCTTATTTTATTTACCAATATGTTCATTTGGTAATTCAATTTTCACATGTTTTAATTGCACAAAGGATAGTTTTGATGTACAAGTATACACTTTTGTAGCCTATTGACGTTTCAATTACTTTAATCGTTCAGTGAACTTTTGCACGTGGTTATGCATTAGAATGCCACAGAAACATATTTAAAACAACATTTTCGACGAGAAATTATGAAAAAACGGTGATGTGAGATATTTTCGCCAGTAATTTCACTTCAAAAAAATGTGTAAAGTCAAAACACCGTGTATTGTTGGATTAAACAGTAACATTCATAATCATTTCTGCTTTTAAAGTACGCTTTGCCATTATTTATGTAAGCCTTTTCATTCCTTTGTTTCTAAAATTCCAATAAAAACTTTTAGAACATTGTGCAGTTGAACAGACTTTGAAAGTAGCGAGAGCAGAAGTTGCAGTAAGGTTTTGTTTTGACCTCTGACCTGCATGAAATCTTGGCGCAAGCCGACATTCTAACAGCCAATATAGGTCTCATACGATAGTGTTCACTACTGTGGAAGCGAGCTATACAAGTTGTGGCCTTCGTTACAAAATTGAGGATGTGACCTTTGACTTCAATTGACTTTGTAAGCTAACGATGAATATGGTCATTCCCGGATGTACTACCGTTCAAAGTTTCACCTTGACCGGTTAATCGTCCGTTGACTTTAGGATTAAGACACGAGTAGACAGTCAAACGGACCCTAAGGATTATATGATCTTTCGGAAGCTACCACTACTTAACTCCATTACCTTACCTTGTTGGTAGCAAGTTCATTCATATTGCGAACTCGGCCTTCATTAGTATTTTTCTCAAGGATCTACACTACTCCAAAAAACAGTTTACCTTTACACATGAAAATTGTTTGCCATAATTACACTCTTGAAATTACACAAACGACAACTGAAACCTCATGTATTAATATACGAAACGATGCAGAAATAAAACTTGTGAAGGACAATTGCTTAAGTCGCACCCAAAAAATTAAGTATGAAATGCTTGTGTTCAAGTGAAAAGCTTCATTATATTTTTTGTACCAGCTCGAGACGCATTTGAAGAACAACCACTTGGAAGCTACGTCCTTCATGCCATTCCCTCCATCCAATCCTTCGACAACATGTGTTCATTCAACAAAATTATTACACACACGTACATTTTTGTCTTTTTAACCACAAAAATACTTGAAAATCAAAAACTAACTTTCAATTTATAAAACTCTCTTGTGTAATAAAAACTAACTCACGTTCAGGGATGTGCCAAGCGCTTTGGGTGTTTATTTTTGTTATTTTTATGTGTAAAGTATGATCTCTTGTTGAACACCACGATGACAACTAGCAAGTCATTAAACCCCAGACAAAAAAATACGGAATAGCGATAGGATAATTATACAAAAAAACAACCTAACAACAAATTGCTATTATTTTCGGTCGTGACAATAATGAAACTGATCTATCCATTAGTTTTCGAAAGGATAGATTTTTCTATATAGCTCTTGAGTTATACAATCAATACATCATTATGGATCGAGACTTTATATATTTTGCTGGCAAAAAGAAAATTTTAGTTGTCATGCAAAGTATTATAAAGTATATTATCATTATAAAAAAGAAAAAAAGCTCCATTTTCGTTCTATCGTTAACGATACTGAACCTATAAAACGATTAAATTTCCAAAATCGAAATTAGGTTTATTTGACAAGACTAGTGGATTTACACGAAAGTGTTTTTTGCATGTATGGCACAGGCTGCAGCAAGAATCAGCTTAAAACTATTCACAGAAAACATGCATCAAATGCTTATTACACTACTTACATAAACAAGGCAATTTCCTCTCTCTAGATAATCTTGTACTGAACTAACTATGAATGCCTCCATATGAGGTTTTGCAATTTCCCACAAATCACATATTAATAAATCAAAGCTTCTATATTACTAACGTGATTTTGTTTTTATGTTTTAACTGTTTTCCGCCCAAAAACATGACTTTAAAAAAAGATGAAAAATAATAATGATCCTGGGATCCTCTTTTCGATTAATTCTAAATATATTCATCTACCTTTAGAATACTGTACCAATCCTGATAAAGAAGCTGGTACAAACCCTTGTCTCTTGACTCTTTTGTAGGCATGATAATGTTTATTATATTATTTTCAGGCTTATATTGTGAATACATACTCACCAGTCGAGATGTTATTATGCATGAAATTATTTATTTGGCTAGAAATAGCCTTCCTCCTCCAACCAGCCACCGCCACGACGGCACAAAATGAGAATCTTCATGATTATTAAGATAATCCAGGAAATAAATACGGAACAGAGAGAAAGGCACAAAAAACTGTAAAGGAAAAAATAAGCTCTTTCTCTCTTTGAGACAGTACTGCAATTGAGTAATAATATTTTTATATTAGGATGCACTACATCTTCTGGTGTATAGCAAAAAAGCGCTTCTTATTTGCTTTTCTCAACGAAAAGTGTGGTTTGGCAAAAAAGAATCCCTTTCTTTTTTATTTAGCGACAATCTTGGATAAAGACGCAAGATAGTTACGCATGAGCCTACGCTCAGCTCTATTTCTCTCATGTTCGGCTCCTCTTTCTTGTACACGAAGAAACAGAACAGAAAAAAGAGAATTGGTGTCTTGCTCCTCTACCAATATTCCTCCGACAAGAATGAAAAAAACTAAAGAAAAAAAGACGTCACACCACACACTAGCCTTTCAGAAAACAAGAAACGTACTGAAGTCACAAGACCAAATAAAAAAAAGAACAGTTACTTGTTTTCTAGTGTGGAGCCTACAAAACATAGATTTTTTTGCACACATGCATCCCACCGAAAAATAAAAAGGAGCAATAAATTGTCTACGGAAACAAGAATCTTTCATAACTGTTTTTTCGTAAACCAAAAAAAATACTCACGATTATGACGTTAGAGAACATGTAAAACAGGCTGGTTATACTTGTTTTCCTCATGTGGTGTAATAGATAAATAAACAATATTCATTTTTTATTAGATCCTAACACAATATTCTATCATGAGCCAAAGAAGAAGAAGAAAAAAAACCCCATTCAAAGTTGTTATTATTACACAAGCTATTTCCTTTTTGCCACTGATCCTTAACAAAAGGAGACAGGGAAGGGGATATAGATGCGAGTGTGTGTGCGTGTGTGCCTGCACCACTCGAAAATGAAATTAGAAACTAAAATCTACGTATACTTTTTATAAACAGAGAGAAGAAAGGCATTTTTTATTGAATACTTTTACTTGTTCGGTTTAAAAGAATAAAAAATACAAAAATTGCTTGAAAAAATGGGATATGGTAATCAAGAGGACGATGAATGCATAAAAAAATGAGATGGTTCATGGTTCGGTGTTTATATAAGATGAAGATTTTGATGGTCGGAGAGCTGGTTGAAATTGATCGTGCATTTTTTGTAAAATTGACAAAAATGTATTTAAAAAAATGAAATAAATAGTTGCAGAGTGATATATTCAAAGCGGATGTGGAGAAAATACTATGTTTCAAAATATGGATAAGACTTGTCTACATACAGTTAGGAATGCATAGTCTTGAGATAAAAAAGGCATGAATATGGTAGTTGTGATAGATATTAAATAATGGTTAAAAATGTTAGCTTATATTTAATTGTATCCCTCAAAATATCGATCTAATTGAAAATTGCAAGAATATGCATAAAACTGGGTTGCAACATTAAAAAATTTAGTAAACTCTTTTTATCCAACAATTTTTGATTCTTCCCTTCCCTTTATCAATATAATATTTAAAGTAGACACTTCAATCCAATACACGACAAGAGAAAAACGCATAAAAAATATATCTTATACATGAGCCATCAGCCCCGAAACGACTACAGCTAATCTTCAAAAACTGTGATCAGGAACAGTCTGAGAACTCTCAAGTGAAAATCACGACTCGTCATGGAATGATGGGTGCAACCAACTAAAATGTTTGTCAATAGAAATTCGGTAATGTCGCAAGTCATTAATCATTCTCTCGTCTTCCACAATATATTATGCAGACTCTCTCTCTCTCTCTCTCAAATGTATAGCGATACAACAAAATCTCTTTTTGTCCATCATGTCCTTTTTTCCTTCTTCTTCTCAAACAAACGTCTCTTTTTCCATCACTACTACCAAACTACACTGGCTATTCAATCGTTTGATCTTTTCCTTTTTTCTTTCTTCCCTTTTTCGTATTGTATTTTGTTACCGCGCTGTATTATCATCTTTATACACATACATTCTTTTAAACAACGGCGCTTCAGTGTCGTCAACACCTACATAAAATAGATTGTTGGATGTAAAATTCTAAAATTATCCGGCAGAATTTATACTGGTTATTCATACATACTGTTCCTGTATGTAGGTATCCATTAAACTGTTCAAAGGGTCAAAAATTTTCTCAAGGGCTGCTTTATTTTGCTAATTGTCTATTTTTGAATTGTCCCTCAAAAATAATTTCAGTTACACTTGTTTTATTGTAGAACCTTATGCAGTGCGATTATATTGAAAATCACACCCGGGTTGTTACACACAAAATGCATCCTTCCTCCTCAGGATCACCTCATCACTATGCACAATAAGACATCATACGCTAATACATCTCTTGTGTGTTGTGTAGAGGAGATTCTCTTCCATTCTTTCTGAAGACGTGAACTCAAAAGTTACACCCGAGTACATTGCCATTTTCACTCAAAATATGTGTCCCATGAAAGAGTAGCAGTTTTCCCTAGCTATTTTCTTCGTCCTCGTGTATATTTGTGTATTATTATTTTGCTAATGCAGTTGAGCAGTGGAGCTAGTCATGCAAACAGGATTGCTTGTTCACATGGCCAATCAATCAAATTCTACTCCTATTCACCTCTTGTTCCAAGTGACAACACCACTTAATGTTCTGTCTATTTACTCGCCTGTTTTTTCTGCTTCTTCTTTTTTTCCTTCTTCATCGTTGCCCGGTTTTTAGCAAAGCTACACACAAAATCCTTGTCAAAATGTCTCCTGGAATACCGGGTATAAAACCCTTAATGCATCCGGGTTTTTCTGTTCTCTCTCTTTCTCTCGCTCATCGCCTCCAACATAATCTACTCAAAACATTCAATATTCATAAGAGGGGAGGGTAAATAATCAAGATCATAGTGTTAAATCATTTACCTATTTGAAATTGAGTTAAATATCGCTTAATGTCCATTTTTGATGCTTAGTTTTGCAAATGGGGAAATATGAGATTTTTCTACGTTTATATTCATATACATAGATGCATTAAAATACTTATGCATATTTCTTGATTTTTTTGTTGGAAGGTGATTGTTTTATTGTTATTTTTAACAGGCAACTACTTTCATTATTATGTCAATTAAAAATTCTTTTGAATATTCAAAATACTTGTCATTCCGAGCATACCAAAGAAAATCCTGGGCGAGAGATGTATGGAGTCAACATCATCAACAACAAGATTGTCTTATTATACTTAGATGTTATTTTGCTACTGTTTCAGAATAAACTGCAACTCATCCTCGCCTTTTCTTGGCGATGAACAATCCATCCTAAAATTGAATTATGAAGGCAGTCAAGCAAAAATCCATAGAGGTAAGCAGCAAAAGTATTTAACTCGTAAAAATATTATAATCCGAGGACAATACTTATTATCATTATCATCTTCTTTTAAACACCGTCAGTGTTCACATGGGCAGATAAAAGAATGCAGGTTGGATTGTTTGAAGTTTTTGGTAGGGGCAAAATATATATATATATTTTTTGGATTTTTATTCTAATCCATATCAACTGACAAGCCGACACGTATTCATTGACCAATCAGTTTCTACAATGGAGCACTGCAATACGGTATGAAAATAGTATTCAGAAAAGAGAAACCTTATTTTATTACTATTAAAATGCAAGCATTGGAACTGTAAAGAAAAAAATCATTATTATCAAGATAGGTCCCAAAAACTATAATCAAGGATGAATGGTAACATCAGAATCATCATTAGCGCATTTTTTCTTATTTGTCACAGGCACAGCGCATATTTTTGTTGATCTTCAGAATAAAAAACTTTTGCGTGATAACGCATACCTTTTTAAGGTAACGGCTGCAACTTCACAACATTGCCATTTCTGTCCGTCCGTCTCTTAATATCGTTTTAATGTGGAGGTCAGATATTTCCCTCATTTTATGAGAATCTGTGCCTGGGGCGTATTGTTCGCACCTTGACCTCTTCTAGTAGTAACTACAGAAATCTTCAGTTTTAACAAAGAGAAGACCATTTCGTTTATATAAGTTACTTGTTAGTTATGCATTTGTTTATGTGTTCATGAAACGGATGTAGGATAGGATATGCATGAATTTATTGTTTTATAAAAGTTCGCTTTCGTTACTTCCAGACATTACGGTGCAACAAACTTTTAATACGCGAGCCAAGTTGTGCGCAAACTAAAAAATGCGATACAAAACCTAAAGATAATTTTTAGAACAAAAAACTGGACTTCTTTATTATTTAATAAGACAGACGCTGAGCGTAAGTACATATCACTACAATACTTATGGGCCCTTTTTGCAGGAATCCTTACAGTGGGCCAGTAAACATTGTCGAGAAAGAAACTGTGAGGGGCCAACAGTTCTATACATCAACCGCCCACTTTTTATTTTCTCGTCTAAACCTCTCGACATTTCAACACTCTTCCTGCCACAAGCTCCTTTTGTCGAAAATGATGGATTGGCGGCGGGAGTGTGCATAATGCGCAAACCAAAGCTCATCAATTTTTAAAACACGTTTAAAATATCATGAAGGACTCATTTTTTGGTAATTATTCCTGGGATTCAAAACTCCCCTTCCAAAAAACTCGCATGCAAATGCCGAGGATTTCTTAACTCAAAATTAGAAGAGTAGTCGTTTTAGTAACACACTCAAATTCGCTCCGACGGGGACACTTGCTTTGTACCCACCCGGCTAATTTTTGTGTTACTCTAGTGCAAGTCTTCCGATCATCTCTCTTGTTCTCGTAGCCCGCTCACAAGGGAACAAGGTATTTTGTAAGCTGACAACTGTTGTCCATTATGAACAGCCCCGGAAGACTTCGGTGACCCCTGTAGTAAGACAATAAACATTATGGACTACACTAAAGCGGATTTAATCTGAATTAATAAACCTCATAAAACGTCAATTCTAGCACATTTGCCTAACTTTGCTTGAAAAATAGTCAAACAACTTTGTTTCTCTGATTTCTATAGTGTTGTACTTTAACACCTCGGCATTTCCCCATAAACAATGCTGGTTACAGCTAGATACATGTTTTGCTATGACGTCAATAAGAATGAGTGCGTGCGTACAAAAATCAGTTTTTGTACCTCAACTTGACAAAAAACAATGACGACTATTTACGGCAAATAAAATTCACCATTTTTTCTTTTGCAATAACCCTCATTCCCCCACCTTTTAATGAGCTCGAAAAGGAAGGACCTAAGGAAATGCTGTGAACCATCTTTATAGTGCACATCGTCATAGCATTAACAGTGACTCAACACGTAAAACAGATTCGATTCGACATTCAAAGTTTTCTCTTCATTTTCAGTCCCAGGTTAATTTATTTCATATGAAACCTTAACAAATACCATCAGATTATTATTATGCATGCAAATCAACAATATTGGTAATATTGTTGAAACTATAAAAGCTCCCTTTTTAATGCGATTTTTCGTTTTTAAACTTAATATTTTTTAATACTCCATAAAAACCTCATTAGAAGTGTTTAGTATTTCCATAGGTGTCAGGAGAAAAGCAGATTTTCTCCAGCCACAGTTGTGATTGTCAACATTACACAACCTAGCTGCTTTTAATAGTACACATAATGTTCATAGTAACAACCTAATTACTGAAAATGAAAACATTTGAAAAAGATGATTGTCGCCGGGAAAATAAAAAGGTAAGTATCCGCCAAAACTCTCTATCCTACTTTTGAGCGTTGTCTCTACCCAAACCACGTACTATTTTGACATCTACTCTTGATTACTTCCACAGGGAAAATGTGAAAGACAGGCTTAGCACCCATTTAATACTGGATTAAAACTGGAATGAAAAAAAAACCAGAACGAACAAGGTAGTGACAAAGATTATATCGCAATAGGAAAGAAAAGTTTTATTATATTTTGTCGCCAAATACCCGGGTTATTGTCACTGACAAGACTTTCTCTCTTTTTTTCGGAGAAAAAGAAGCTCCTATTTTGTATTATCTGCTAAAAACATACAAAAAATATCTCTGCAAGCTTCCAACAAAATGAAAATGAACTTTGGGAGCTTTCATTTATATTCTCGAGGAAAATCCTGGAACAAAAACATAAAAAAGGTGTTATTAGTTTGATGGAGAAAAGGAAACCAAAAAAGTGGGCGTTGTGTGATTATAAACACACATCTACGAACATCCTCACATATATAGAGATGTATGGGAATAATAAGAAGCTCATATCACCAAAAAAAAAATATTCTCGCTGGTTGATAAGCTTTTGTAGGGAGATAAAAATGTTGTTGTGTCATCTCCCATGGAAAAGAAACAAGACCGTCAACTGATAAGGATTTTGATGTGATGATGACATAACCATGGAGCAAAATGGTAGAAATAATGCTCATTTGCCTGTAATTCGGATTCTTAATGTTTTTTGTTCAAGACTGCCGTTATTATTATCATCCCTGGTAGTTGTTGGGAATGGCTTTGAGAGTGAAACTGTTAAGAAGTTGAGAGAGAAAACAAGAAAAAAGGTCTGTTGCTGCGATGTCATCATCATGTGGCCTCTGATGCAACAATGTTTCTTTTAAGCTCATAATAATGCTGGAGTGGTGGCGTGGTGTTAACAGTAAAAGTTCGTAAGTAACCAGTCTTGTTATCTATTTCTGGATGGCTTCTCCAGTAACACAAAAAAATCTGTGGATGAATATGATGATGACGCTTCCAGATCTGATTGCATCTTAATGTAACAAGCTAATGTTCATCTTTATTTTTCCCTACGCTGTACACCTTATATGCGTTGTGTCTGATATATTATGTAATTTGGGGCAAATTGTAACAAATCTCTTGTCCTATGTACAAAATTAGTCGTTTGCCATCGATTTTGTTGGTGAGACTTTGAGATTCCCAAAATGCAGCTCATACAACTTGACATACTTTTTTTTATCACAAAGACACTTAATCAAAACACCCAAGTTAACTTTGGCCAATAACACTTGCTCAAAAAATCAGACAAGGGAAATTCAAACGTGCAGTTATTTTGCCAAAATTGAAATTTTTCTCCTCATCAAACTTGAACCTTAAGTTATTTACATGATGGATTATGAGCGTAGAGAAGGAAATTTGCAAGACTTTCTTGAACCTTGTAATTTTATTAATCGCTTTTCCAAAAGATATTATATGCCTTGATAAAGGTTTAAAATCAAAGAAACAATGGCTTACCTCTGAATTGTATGTCACAAGACTAGTTGAACAACACGTGTAGCTTTACAAAACTTAAAACGAACAACAAACGAAATACTTCGAAACAAACACAAGCCTCCAAATTGTGAACCCAATTAAATTGGTATTAAACCCTTTTTATGCTGAAATAATAATAATTACAAGTTTTTTTAGTGTAAAATGGGAGGAAAGGGCGTACTGTGCTGAGTTGAGATCAATTTTTTAGACTCTCATATCCGTGGCCAAACTATAAAACTATTTATGTTGGTGAAACTCAAAAAGACAATCTTGTTGCAAGGCTGCTAATGACGTCAATCGAGGAGAAAAAAGAGCATCTTTTTGAATCTGTGGAAAAAAGCGTTGTGCTTATGTTTCTCTTAAAATCGTATCGTATTTTGCTCCCCTGAAAAGAGTTGCAACCATTAAAATGACAAATAAATAACAAACTCTCTTTTCTAAGAAATCTTTTACGCTCACTTGTATTCATTCAAACAAACTATTGCCTTTAACAAATGTACGCATAATTTTATAATTATTCTTTTTTCGACAGCAATGTAAGTTACGTTTTTCATGTACTTTCATTAAACAGCTCCCAAACAAAATCATGCGAAAATCAGTTGACAAGGTCATTGGTATTTTCATCATATCTTCATAATCATACTACATCTGTACATCTTTCTTTAAGCCGGATAAACCGTCGATGTAAAAATGAAGGAAGCATTTGTTTCCAAATAAAATCTGCATGCATCATTGCTTCGTCAACACTAAACTTGTTGGATTAAAACTACCTCAACTCTTGCAAACTTGTGTTTTCCCTATAGCTCGACTGTGTTAAAAAAAGTGTGTCAATGTACCTCCATACGCACACGTGACACTCAATTTTTATTACACAGGCTACCACTAAAACATCCATTAATTTTCTCTTCCTCTCTTGTGAATTCCAAAGAAGAACTACGTCAGCAAAACGCAATTCATCAGAGTCTACATCCGCTCTGTTCTTGAGTCACCCCGCGAAAATGCAGTCGAAGTCCTCCACACGCACATCGGATTGCAAAAATTGTTTCGTAGAATGTCGCTAAGACAACAACTTGATTCGCTGCAATAAAGTGCAAATGAACAAGACGCCCATCCATGCCTTTTAACACGAAAACATCCAAACAAGACGAATTAGTCATTAGGCTATTCCCGTAACAAGTGTCTCATGTTCGAAATGAAACTTACCAACAAACCATATTATTATATGCTTTGTAATGTCGCGAAAGCTCTATACTGGGATAGCCATTTTTGCATACTTGCCCGCATGTCCGTGTTTACAACGACTGTCCGTCCGTGTATGTCGATGTGAAATATTGTTTTGCAACATACTTGATCTGATGCTTTAAAAAACTGTGCCTTCCCTACTTCTTTACTTTTCCTTCTTATTAAATAGAAAGTATTTGACATCAACAAATTAGCCAGCATTAAAAATATTAACGCCACGCCATGCTCATGTTTGTTTATTTCTTTATTTTATTTTTGTCGTAGTGGTGGTGTTGCGTTCGTCGGAAGAAGAAAATATGCAAAATTTACTACACATATATATAGGGAAAACAAGTTAAATGTCTTTTTCAGTCATAATGACGCATCTGTGAATCTTCCTCTGAGCTAAAAAGGACTCAGCTGCTAAGAGGAAAAAGTTATGTTTTTATACAATTGAAATATGCATATAATCACAAACTATTTATTTATTTGGAATTGCTTGTCATCCAGTAGAACTTAAGGATAGTAAAGTGAAAACTTTTTATCTTTCTCCCTCTAAGAGATTAACGTCGATTGGTTGATGTCACCTGAAATAAAGATTATAAAAGACACCGGCAGATTCTCGCCAAATACAATATTTTACAATTTTTTATAGGAAAAGTTTTGAATTCGGAACAAATTCTCATATTTTTGAAAATTCATTGATTTTATTTAAAAATTCTTTTGGTTATAAAATTTTTCAAGATGAACAAACCTAAAAGTCAATACCATATCGTGTGTCAAATGTTAGCTCCAAAAATCTATTTTGGCCATGCTCTTGATAAGTATTGGACTAGTTTTAGGAATGGGAAAGAATAATAAGAAACATACAAGGCCTTCTGCTTTTACTGACTGGTGTTAGTCACTAAAACTAAACCTACCAACATTAAAATTACATTATACCATACTTTTTACTCTATTTGAACGTAAACGTTTCATGTGAAATAACCATATTATCGTATTAACTTTTGTAACATATACGATGATACAATTAACATTATGAATGATTTGAGATTAGTTTTTAAAAAATTTATGTGAGAGTAGAACGCGCCGTTTTCGAATGTGTGAAGTATAGCAAGGAATAATTGTAACAAAACCAGAATTCCCACTTGTGACTTGTACCATCATACGAGTCATATCAGCCTTCTTTGCTGTTGTTTGACGTCAACGCCGATTCTCGGTAAAAGAACCGGATGTGGACACTACAAAGATTATTTTAAACGGAAAAACTAGATTTTTTTCAAAAAAGAGAGAAGTACACATATTTATGCCCATATATTACATTATTAAATAGGTACATATATACCAGTCATGTTTTACCACTTGATATACATAATACTTTGTTATAATTAAATAACACTCTTTCTTAGAGTAAAGAGTTTTGTATAATCTGTGCCACTTTCACTTATCGTAATGGTCCCTAAAAACGCATCCTTTTAAAGGCATCTTGTCATTCAATTTTGCTTTCCTTTTCTCTTGGCAGTCATCAAAAAATCCTTCTCTCTCTCTCTCTTCAAAGGGCTGTGGTTTTTTGTGCGTGTTTGTGAATTGTTACATGAACCAAACTACAATCTAAAAGGATAATAATATTAATAACAAGTAGCTTCGCTGTTCCCTCTTTTTACTTTCTCCTCCAGAGAGGTCAAAAAGCAGCCAAAAAACATAGAGTCACCCTTTACCACACTCCAATAGATATTTTTTGTCTGTTTACCGTTGTCCCTTTGACAACTTTTTTTCTTTCTTTTGCCCTTCAAACAAATTCCAGCAATTGGCAAAATGTTAAAAGGCTTCATGGAAACAGTTTCCCTCTTTTATTTGTTCACTTTTTTTATTTCTTCCCAAAAAAATGAAAATGCTCTCCCGTTGTACTTCCAGAGTAATAATTCCTCATAGAAAATAAATAAATACATAAATAGCTAATGAATTGCATGGTTATATATTATTACAGCAAGAGAAAAAGCATAAAAAGACTCATATTCCTTCAGTTATCTTACAATTCTTTTTTCATACACTTTTATCTTCTTTCACTTCCAAAAGAGAAAGTGTGTGTGTTTAGGAAAAAATGGGAGAATCTCCTTCAAAAAAAACTAGAGAAAACGGGGAAATAAGCACACATACATACATATAGCAAAAAAGGCCAAGAATTGTATCTATTTGACTTGAGAATTGCCATCAATTTTTGTAATGAGACTCTCTGCTAGTGGCTCTTGTACAGTTTTTTTTTCTGGCCGGAATAAAAAGTTTTTCAAACTGGAGATAATAAACTCAGCTATACAAAAACTGTAGCCCTCCTCCAAAAAAGACACATTTTTACCATCAAAGGGTTTTTATTTTATATTTTCTCTTCGGTATTTTTTTGTGAGTTATTGAGATATTGTAGATATTTGAATTAGTAGCCCAATTGGGACTCAATAATATATATACGGACGTGTAGTTTTGTACCCTGGGAGAGAGAAACTGGGAAACCAAACAGAAGAGCTATTCTTATGATTATTACAGTGATACATTATGTATTGGCTGGTGTTTTTCAGGCGGTGCCATAGATGACAACGATGGTTCCGAGAGCTGGACGACAACATTTTTTATAGCAATGTGGGGTCCTTGTTTATAAAACAGCCGAAATAATACACTTATAGCATTAAAAGAAGAAGAAAAAAGGATTTGTGTTATTGGAAAGCCACAACTACTTTATTTACCACAAAAATAAAAAAATACGAGGATTTATGACGTTCAATTGACAAAATAACTGGGGAAATTCCAATACACAAAATATATGCTACATTAGTAGTTGAATATACAAAAATGAAAGAAAGATTGCCAGAAGTAGCGAAAGCCGTATCAATAGTGAACCTTATCATCCTATCCCTGCATCCCATAGTAGACCTTTTTAACTAATTTCAAATTTCAAATACAGGTTGAAACGTGAGAGAGTTTTCGCAACTACAGACAGACGGATATACAAATAAGGTTGATTTGTAGCGGTAGCCACTTAACGAACAGTAGATAACCATATGTAAATACATAAAATATAAAATAACACACTGGTTTGTTTACAGAGAAAGTTCAACCTTCAAGATCAGCCTGGTAGTAAAATATATATACGCTTCCGTCTTTACGAAGTTCACATTAGCTAGCGCCATCATGTTGCTCTAGTGCTGTGGTTCAAGAAAAAACCATAAAAGGAGATGAGAACTATAGGCAGCATCGTATATTTTTTTGTCGCAAGTGACAAAAGTTGACACGGTCAAACATCAAGAGAAAACTAGCCCCGATAAAAGTAAAATTCCATATTTTCAAACTCATGAATTATTTTTCCTTTACAATCGACTCACACAAGTTTTATTGTTGATTTTCTGTATGGAAGAAGAGAAAGGGCAGTTGGGGACTGAAAAAGGGTAATCTTTTGAATTAAACATGACCGCATTGACCAAGGAAAAAATATGTTGTTTGGCTGTGAACCCATGCAACTATACTCAAGTTTTTTTCATCTTTTTTTGTGGTCAGTGCGGTTAGATAAAGAAAAAGGCCTGGAATAAATATGGCTTATTTTTTTGGCAGATTCTTTCCCATCTTGGCAATGACACAATGATCATCATCAAAATACAATATCTCCTAACTCATCGCTGTAGACACAGCCAAAAAGAAAGTTGAGCTAAGGTTTATTCCCTGCCATTCCTTTTTACCCCTCAAAAAAGAGAAAGAAGATGAACGGGAGTGTAATCTTTGGTAAAGTAGCTTGTGTGAGAGGTTGAATCGGTTCCCAAGTGACCATTCTGAATTACTCCCGTGTGTCCTGGATTATTATTATGCTTTTTTCTCTTGTTGTTTACTTGTTCGACAGGGTTTTCCGTGGAAAATTTTCGTTAGAAGAAAACTGTCTCTGAAAGTTTTTTTTTAGAAATTTTATTTATTTATTTATAAGAGACGAAGGTTGCTAACCCTTCTCCTTGTAGGCAATAAAATAGATGCAGTACTTAGGTGTATCCAATGTCTTGTGTTACCCCGTCAAATGAACAATACACTTCCACCCCCGTCTTGTCTCTTATTCGCCAAAACTGTTTGGGATAGATTTGTAGACCAAATATCTTCCTTTCTAGAAAATAGAAATGACTCATGGTGAAAACTTCTGTCACTAAAACTTTTATTTTAACGTCTTAACTTGGAAGCTAATCCTCTTTTTTTGGGAGAGGCGGTATTAGTGTCCCATTTACAGTCATCAGCATCCATTAACGATATAATCTACGCATAAGAGTTTCGACGCAGAGGTGGGCATTATTTTATTATTTATTATGTAAACTATTTACTAGCCCGGGCTATAATATATAGAACGAGCGTCTGTGCGAGTTGCAATAACGAGTAACAATATGGTTCGTTCACAACGAAAATCGGGCTTCTACGACTCAAAATTCATAAAAATATCGAAGAATAAAGGCTAAAATTGGAGACCAAATATGGAGAACATTCTTTTTAAGGTCAGGAGGAGGGTGGTATATCATTGGTCCGGTTATTATCTCAAGCTTTACGGTATATGTAGTTTCCTTCTCATTTTCCGAAAAAGGAAGAAAAATTGAAGTGATTACGTGGTAGCATTCAAGCCATTTATTTTTTTGGTCGCTAAACCTCGTCATATTTCTCCCAGACCTTTGGCATAATAAACGTGTATATTTTTGTTGGGATAGGATTAACTTGAGTAAAAAGCAGTGGAATTGTCAATTCTCCATGAGTGAACAAAACTCAAAATTGTCTACCTTGTCTCCTTCTAAAACTAACAAGATTTTTCCCCAAAATACTTTCTCTAACAAATCTTTTTAAATGATTGCGAGCTTTATTCGTAGCTATTTAGCTATATTATTTTCATACTTTTGTTAATAACAAAGCTCCCAGGAAAATTAGCGGCTGTGTTTTTACAGAAAGTATCAACCTTGGGCAATGTTCATCATGTTGTTGACAACCAAAAAGAACCAAGAACTTTTGATGCTGATGACGAAGATGAGACTGACATACATGTGGCTTTTGAGGTTTGTCACAATCCAACTGTGGTCAGAGTGCAATCACGCTGCTGCCGAACAGAAAATATATAAGGAATTATGGAACATCCCAAGAAATTGTGAACCGCAGCAAAGGCACCTCGACATTCTGGATAGAACATGATCAACAACATTCCCTCTCGTTCCGTCTATTTCTTAATCTTCTTTCTTTTTTTCACACTTTCTCCCTGAGAACAGGGCTCTAGACGCCACCACGGAGTGAACAAAACTTTCTCCCTCTCTCAATTTCATTCTCTGTCTCATTTGAGCGACGTAAATAAGGAAATGGCTCCTCATTATAGGCTCCATCCGTTATTTTCCATTTCTCGAGAATGTTTGTCTACACAGCCGAGACAACCCGCGGACCGCACTCTCATTTTCTATCCCTAGAAAATACCCTACCTCATCCGTCTTCGTCTTTGGGCTCCTCAGAGGAGACTCTCCCATCGAACAGAACACGATTATTACAAAACTTGCCTTGTCTTATTTACAATCCGCAGAAGTATACCTTGATTGTATTTTACTAAGGTTCGTCCAAAAACTAACACGTATGTATATGTTTTTATAATTGTTTTCCCAAGAAGGTACTACAGTGTATAGATGATAGAGTGCGATACCTATACATTTATTTTGATGTAGTGTTTTTCTCCGTTTTTTAATTTATTTCGGAGACAGTTACATTACAACTCTTTTTATGCATCTCAAATAAGTTTAGACGATTTTTTAGCGTGGTTTTTTACTACACACATGTTTTCCCAGTGTAAAATAATCAAGCCCGAAATTCTCTGTCATCAACAAAGAGCTCCCGAAGGAGTTCATGTCATATTCTTTCCTTACATTTTGTTTTATTATTCGTTCAATCTATTGCGTGTAGCATTTTTTCCATACGTTCAACACTCCTGCTCGCAGGAAGAATGATGAATACGAGGATTGTGAGAAGAAAGGTTTCACTCGCACCTTTTCCCAATAAATTATAGTCCGTCTTAGCTGCGTCTTTATTAAATCCCTACTATGTATTGGAAGATATTATTATTTTTCTAAAAAAATTACGAATTGCCAGCTAATTTTTACATCATAACAGTCAAGACATGGATAATGTTTGTACTATCCTAGTCTTCTTCAAGTATGTCATGTTACGTACGAAAAAAAATAAAATTTGACGATGAGAAATACATTTCATATTCTGAGGAATTCATCAGGGACAACTTTGCACACATGTTGTTTCGCCACTCTCTCTCCTGATAATAATACTTACCATTATGATCAGTGTAAATGAATGGGAATCTATTATTGGAAGACTTCCTCCCCGTGTTAAGTTGTAAAAAACGCAACGACGGAAATTATGATGGAGTTGGTGATGTAAAGGTGACAAATAAATAAATGCATAGGAGCGTGGACACTTTGTCATAAAAAGAACTCGTCGACTGCATATGAAACGCGGTGAATGTATTTTGTGTCATTATGAGTTACACAACAAGACGGGAAACCTCCTTTGGGAGGATTTTTCTGGGTGATGATAAAACACACGGCGATATGCGATAATAATTTCCTTCTTGTTATTTTCATTTCCATGCAAGTTCGATTCATAAACAAAAAAAAATGTTTAAAAAAAAATACTTTGTCATATTTTTTTTTATTTAAGTGAAATGGTAACATTAGGAACATGTGCATCTGCACCGCCTTCTTGTTATCCTTCAGGAAAGAATGCTAGTCTCAGAAATATATTGATGCGATTTTCATAGGAAAAAAGTTAGACATTTCTCAAAGAAATTACATAAGACACATTCTTTTTGAGTGTAAATAATAAACAATGATTATTTTCATTGCTACACCATGCAAGCGTCTACGTGAAACGAGTTAACAAAAAAATTTATATCTGAACAAGTAAGACGTCATAATATTTTGTAAATTTATTAACTGCCGAGATATTATATATATTTCGGTGAGATTTCTAAACTTTAACCTACCAACTCTTTTGCGCCAATACATTTTTTTGTATTTTAAATTTTTTTGCAAGTTAACGCAAAAAATATAACGCATTTTCGCCACCCTGAAATAATTTGAGTTGTCACATCGTCATCGCCATTATCATGCGCCAATGGCGTTATGTTTCTTCGCATTGTAGGAGAAACTTGTGTGGTAAAACTATTACAAATGTTTCTGATTTTGCTACCAAAGCCGCCTTGCTCAACCTCTATTTAAAAAAAAACCGAAACAATTCGTTTTGTAGCTTGTCTTTATATTTTCTTTTTCATTTTAGTTTAAACGCTGAGCCGTTAGAGAGTAAAAATACAACTTTTTTTTTACAGCTCTCTCTTTTGCCAATTGATCCAACATGTTTTCTTAATAAACTATTTGAAGATGACTAGCTCTAAACGAAGCAGCGTCTTTTCAAAAAGGCTTTACTTGCTCTGTCTACTGATAGTGTGCATAATAATAAAATCGTATAATGTGACATAAAGTGTGACAAGTTTGTTGGAGTTGGCATAATTTTCCTCTTAGAATTTTTTGTTAAAAAAGGTGAAAGCCTTTTTTGCTGATGCTGAGCTTGTCATAAAAATTATTAAGTTTCTGTACAAAGTTCTCTCTTATTTGTACATGGTGTAACAAAATATATCTCCCTCAATTTTGAGCTCCCTTTCATTGCATATAAATATTCGGGGACATGTTGTTCTCCTATCCTGTGTCTGTACTTTTTGACAACTTAATTTTTGAGCGCAAGAGAGATTTAAATTGTGCGAGTGTGAGTGGATGTGTGATATTATGATATTATTTTTTTGTTAGAAAATATTGTTGACATTATATGAACGCTACGAATAAACGTGTTGTGTTCTCATCTCTGTTCTTTATCTTGTCTTTAGCCTGATTTTTATGGCTTCTTCGTTCGCTGTAGAGATTTTCCTTGAAGAATAACTTCAAGTTAGTTCCAAGACACGTTCTTCTTCTCACTCAGGATTTCGTTTTCAGTTTTTCCACAGATGAAGACTAATAGCCTTGCTTGCATTTTGCCACCAGTGATTACTATGAAAATGTCGCCGGGTTGGGGATCATAATAATCATAATAAAAACATCTAAACCACTACGAGCCTTTAAAAAATGCATACAATGCTTACTGTTGTTTCAATATTATACGGAAAATGCGTACAGGGAGGGTTCAGAAACATATCCTAAGGGAAATTGATCTGAAGCCTGCAGCAGGGAGATATGTTTGGACCACTCTGGACAACATTGAATACAAGGTGAATTCAGGTTGGTTCAGCATACGGCTCACAATTGAATTTTACGCCTTGTAATCAATCCCAAACTTCCTCATAGAGATGTTTATGAGGCTCCCTGTACAAAGGTAAATTTATAAGTAGCTAAACAGGCTGGTTCATGATAATCTCCCAATTTCGCGTTGATATACACATGAAATTTGAATGCATAAGTAGTGAGATGTTTTCTGAGCAACCTTGTACTGATTTTTCCCCCACGTTGTCTCCACCGCTTGTCACCTCTATCAAAAATAAAAATTCATTGCTCTTCTCTGCCTTAGATGCAAATCCTTTCGACGTTCAACTTCCTTTCATAAATAAGACAACTAAAAACAGCCTACACACACACACCATCCTTTTTATAATAGAAAAGGAACACCAACACAGGATATTATGACAAACAGAAAAATAAAATATGATGAGTAGCTTGACTACTACTACTTCTTTCTACTTCAAAAAAAAAATCACATTTCCCCCTGTTTTAATGCCTTCATCCCCTAAAAAAATCTATTTTCGCCCACGTTTGATAATTTTCTTCCAAGAAAATAAAAACCGTCTTAAATATTTTTTTAAAAACCGCCACACACATACTTTGCAAATAAAACAAAACGAAAAATATCTTGAGAGTTTCTTTAGCTGATAATACACCCAGATAAAAAAAAGATATCATTTCTATATTTAATTCGGAGTAGCCCAGGAATAAATTGATTTACGAAATGGTCGAGGATAATAAACAACGCCGTGTCACAACAATCATGTATTTTTTGCAAAGTTTCAAGTGTTCAAACATCTCAAAAACTCTAAATAAAAAAGTAGCACGTTATAATATTTTTGTTTTCAAATGGCTGATAAATTTTTTAAAGTTAGAAACTTTTTTTTTTGCACAAACGACAACAACGTGATCTTCATCTCAGGCTTGGCTTTGAGTGTTGCACACAAGAAAATCCTTTTGGTACACATTAAAAGCCTTTTGTTAAAGGATTTTCGGTGCTGATTACAGTCCTGAGACAGAAAATAGATTCTATTTTTTCACGCCTTTTTCTCTCTCGAGCCTTTCCTTTTGTCGAGGGGGATATGATATTACCAGTTTTGTAGTACGGCTCAAGAGGGCTTATTACTTTTAAGAATCATTTTTTTATGGATTCAACAAAGGGAATCTTTCGTTTTGTTATTTTCACACCGAAATGACATCATAATCGTTGTCATCGACAAATAATATCAATCTGAATGACAAATATGTTGTACGCATAAATATATTTTCAAGAACGGGACTGGTGATGAGAAGAGGGCAAATCCTTCCAAAATGTTATTGTCAACAACAAAACATGTCTATACTGACATACTTCATAGTGAACGCGTTGCTTCTCACAAAATGAACCCGGTTTTGCGCAGTGTCTACTTGGAAAAGTTTCTTTTATAAGGCGTGTCATCATAAACAAGTTTGAATGAATGAATTCTAAACTGAAAATCTATTTTCTGGCTGACAACACGACGGAAATCCGCTTAAAAACTGAGCTATCAACGATAGAATTGTTTTTTCCCCAGGTTTTAATACAAGACAACAAGTTAAAATATAAATTCTGTCGGTTTTTAAGTCCAGTGTGCGGGTAAAATAGGCGCTAGCCACTTGATATTCTACAAATATTTGATGATTTCAAGGCCCTAAATGCGAAAAAGCTAATAGAAAAAGGGTGACAAAAAGTAAAAGAAAAACATAAGTGATTTTTTCTTGTACAGGGTGTGTTTGAAACACAAGAACCAACTGTTTGTCGCCACAGGAGGACTACTACAACCGACCAGCATGTTATTTTACTTGACTTGTTCATAATGAGCTTCTTTCTCCGAAAAAGAAAGTGGAAAAAACAGCTCATTCTACAACTTTTCACAAGTTTTTTGTTCTGACAACTCAGCAGTTGTGATATTTTATCCATTTACTTTTTTTATTGCTTATGCTAAAGCCAGAGTCAAGTTTCTTCACAGGATTTTAGTGGGTTTGAAAGTGAACCAGAAGGAGAAGAGAAAAGTCGCGAACAACAACAAAACAAACAACTCAGCCTTTTAATTTTCTCAGAGAAAAGTTGTTTTTTTCTCTCTTTAGCACTAGAAGTGGAGTGGAAAAGGTAAAGCAAGTTTGGTGTGGCTTAGAATAGTACAACAAGCCAAAAGAAATGATGACAATGACATGAAAAATTTGTTTTCAAAAGAAAATTAACTGTTTTCCCTTTCTCTCTCTTTCTTTACCGCTCGCTGAGATGTTTCCAATAGGGAACTATTGTACTTTATGTGCTTACAAAAAAGCTTTAAAATAGCTTGATTATTAACCGAAAGGAAAAAATTGTTTTTTTTTTAAATGTATGAAAGTGTTCAGATTGTAAAGTAAAAGTTTTTGTTTGAAACAGAGATACAAGTAAAATTGGTTACAAAATCATTCGCCTCGCGAGACAACAAAATTAGTTTACAAGTCAGCCAAATAATTTTCACTCGGAAACTCGTCGGATACAGAAAAGCACTGAAAATATGCTAGTGTTAACTTAAACCGACCATTCACAACTGAACGTAACTTAACCATGCAATCAAGTCCAGCCCAATGTAACCAACCATATGTATGTAACTGTGCTATCATATGTAACCCTGGTAACACAAATGGATGGACACAACTTTATTTTGACTATTTTAATAATCAACGAAACAAAGCTCTTGTCGCTGAGGCTACTTCAGAAGAGTCGTAGTTTTAATCTCGCTTTCTAATTTCCCAACCTTTGTTTAGATTATTGAGTAGCGATCTTAGAATGGAAACTGTCCCTTTTAATTTTCCACTGCGAATACAAATAGGTATGTGATTATACTAGATTTCTCTCTTTCTATGCGTAGCCTGCAATGGAAACCTTTTGATTCGACTTATCAGAATGACTTTTTCTTCTCTATTCTTTTTCCTCGCCGTCCAAGCACCATTCAAAAATATATCATTTTCCTTCACAATGCATGTAATAGCTGCACAGATTATATCCATTATTCTTTCTTCTCCCATGAACATGCTAAACAAGAGAGAAAGCTGGAGAAAATAATACAAAAAAAGTTGTACTTGGATGGAACTCAGTACAGCAAAAAAAAAGCCAAAACATAATGTTCACATGAAAATAGAATGAAATGGAGGAAATAAATAATACGAGTTCAGAGTGGGCTGGCAAGTTGAACAAAGGAGTGTTTAATGAGCTTGGCACAAAATCAAGCCTCTATTCTCTACTAATTCACCTCTTTTGTTCTTCAAAAAAAACTCTCCCTAAACGGCAGCTCACAGCATCAGACTTGTCTTTTTTTCCTTTGTTTGTGCTTAAAGAAAAGAGAAATCGGGGGCCTTTCCAGGAAACTTTGTTGGGGTTCATCAACAACAGAAATAATAATAGCTCGTCGACAACAAAAACCTGTTGAGCACAAAACAAAACCAACGTCGTCTAGATTTTTACGCAAAAATTGTTTTCTTCTACTCGACGTCCTTGGAAAATGTCTAGATTTCCGTGAAAACAAATATGTCACACTATCAACTGAATGAACCCATCCTCTGTACGGGAGGGGGGTTATTTTGACGCTGCACAGCGAAAACTGAAGCAAGTACCGTTTAATAAAGCAAAATAATTCTAATTTTGATAGAATAATGAAATTCTAGGAAATAATGTTATTTTCAACAGTTTCGGCATACTAACACAACTGAAATGGGTCTAACCATGTTTATCTTTCACGAGCGTTTGTTATTATTAAATTCTTTCCTACAAGAGAAAGTTTCATGTTTTTGCTGTTTTTGTTGTAAAACGTTTTATGTGTTTTTTTGTATTTTCTCTTTCAGTACAAAGCTGAATATAATGTTATATTCATGACAAAAGCACTTTTTTGTTTTAGATCAAACAAAGTTTTATGTTTGTTTAAGGTTTTATATGAATTTTAGCAACAAAAAAGGGAGGTTTGGATAGGAATAGAGTACATAGAATGCTACTGTCATTTAAATGTACAAACAAAATTTTTTGCTTTTATTTTGTTACGAGCATACGAGCAAGCACTTACAACTTAAATTGTTCTTGATCAGATTTTTAAATAACGTGAAGTTAGATAGTGGTATGCAGAGGTACCTGATTCTTTCTTCATAAGCTTGTTTGTGTATATGAGAATATAACAAACTCCCTTTTTTGCACGACTTTCTCCACAGTCGTTCAAGCCAAGGTGCCTTTGTCCTGGTACACCTACGGCGTTATTTTACTTGAAATCGAGAAACGCTTTGAATCCAGCGTGGCTATAAGACAATTTCGAGTTTTTGAGTGTCCCGCGAACTGTTTGACTTACCTAAAAAATGGACACGAAACGTGAATCTTAATAGCACTAACTAAGACAGAGCTAATTATTATTATCTTAAATTACCCCATACGAAAACACCAACTGCTGTTGTAAGGGATTTCAGATAGCATCTTGCAAGTCTTCCAAAGATACCAGAACTTCAACAGATAATGTCGAATGTGGCTGGTCCATTTTGAGCCCAGAGAGCGAGCGGCGACGGCGACAGAAACGAGTTAGAAACATCACTCGAGGCGATCTTATCTGTTGACCAGGCGCTTCAGCTGAACAATACTAAGGTGGGCGGCTGACTTGACTGTCGACCGCTCCGCCTTAGTATTTATCCAGCCGAGCACAGGGCTATTGTCGACAGTGATAACGAGGTTGCATTTCGTTTCCTCCGTCCTGTGGCTGTTACCATTCAGTGCGCGGATTGACGGATTTACAAATCGTTCGGTTGTCGTGAACGAAACATAATT
This sequence comes from Akabosia matsudoensis, assembly GCA_019593645.1. Taxonomy (NCBI): domain Eukaryota; kingdom Metazoa; phylum Arthropoda; class Collembola; order Entomobryomorpha; family Paronellidae; genus Akabosia; species Akabosia matsudoensis. Next base: position 1,029 of record VICI01000009.1, on the reverse strand, counting down.
TTGGTCCTTGCTAAATCCTTAGGCCAATAAATTTGAGGAATTATTCGAAAGGGCCCTCAAGTTCATATGTCCTTCCTTGTGGGTTTACTAATGTTGCCACCACAAGCCACAAAGTTACAGCCCAATCGGATTGAGCATGTAGGATACAGGCGTTACACGTAGTCCCGGAACCGCGGACAGGCAAAGAAACGGGATAACAATCGACGACCATAAGTAGCCTTATAAAGCTAGTGCTTCACAATGATTATTAAATGTTAGTTTTTAAATTTAAATTTATTTATTTACAATAAAAACCGACAAAAATCGGACAAAACCTACGCAATCTGTAAAATTTAATTTGATAAAAATCTTTACCTGTGCAACGAAGCTGATGATCGATAGGTAGAACGTGGCTACTCCATTTCAAACCCTTCAAGAAGAGGCGACAGAAACGAGTTGGAAACATCGCTCGAGGCGATCTTATTTGTTGAAAAGGCGCTTCAGCTGAAGAATAATAAAAGCTGTTAAGCTCATAAAGACGAAGCTGAAAGCAAAAGAAAAAGCTAAGAAAAAAAGCTCTGTTCAAAAGCTAGAGAGAAGAGGTTAGCTAGAAATCTAAGCAAAATAGCTTAGCTAAAAAGCTAAAGAAAAAAGTCTATCCGAAAATCTAAAGGGTGCTTCCCGGTAGCCTACAGTACCACTGTTCCAAGTTTGGTCCAAATCGGTCAAAACAAGAAATTTGACCGCTGACCCTGACCCCTTGGTGTTGACCGATTGTGCTGAAAATCAATATGGTTCTTTCCGATAGCCTTTATTATCACTGTACCAAGTTTGGTTCAAATCGGTCAAAGTAAGAAATTTGACCCCTGACCCTGACCCCTAGGGTTGAGCGATCGGGCTCAAAATCAATAGGGTTCTTCCCAGTGGTCTATAGTATCACCGTGCCAAGTTTGGTCCAAATCGGCAAAATCTAAAATTTGACCCCTGACCCTGACCCCAAGGGTTGACCGATTGGGCTCAAAATCAATAGGGTTCTTGCCAGTGGCCTAT
>VICI01000008.1:0-115593 GCA_019593645.1 Akabosia matsudoensis | reverse complement strand
ATTCGGTGCAGATAAGACGTACGTATTGGCAGCAGTGCTGGACCCGCGTCAGAAACTTGCTGTTTTCGGGAGAGAACAAAGAAGTTTCTTCAAAGAGTATTTGAATTTACCTACTGATGAAATGGTGCGAGAGATTTTAGATCAAGAGTTGCTCAATTTGGAACCGGTCAGACCGGCTCCAGAGCCAAATGCTAACCCAGAGCCCCAGCCCACAGGCACAAACGACATTTTCGACTTCATTACTCAAAGCAACACGAACAGCTCGAGTCAACTTTTGGGGGAGCATGAATCATATATCCTGGAGCCGAGCGTCAAGATGTCGACGATCGAGTTTTGGAAGTCTTCTTCAAAGCGTTTTCCGCTTCTCAGTAAAATTGCCAGGAAGTATTTCGCTGTACCTGCTTCATCTGCTGATGCTGAACGCTTATTTAATGTGGCAGGAGCACTCCAAAGAGCACGCCGCAGTAGACTTCGGAGCGACGTCCTGGAAAGAATCTTTACCGTGATTATCGATTAAAAAAATTGGAAAACACTGGAATTAAGTTAAAGCTTAGCACTGGGGGAAGATGGAATTTGGGATAAAAAAATATAATTATAATTATATTATGTTGTACTTGGCACGTGTGTGTTGTGTTGTGTGGTGAGAATTTTGACACATGTGTTGTGTTGTAACTTGTTGTGTGGTAGGGTGTGTGTGTTGTGTGTTGTTGTAAACAAAACCAATTGTAATGTATTTGTGTTGTGTACTTGTTGAAGAATAAAAAGGTTACTCTAAAAATGTGTTGTGTTGTGTCGAAGCCCGTAGTGCACATGTATGCTCATATGCCCTTATTGAATTTCCAAAGAGGTTTATGCGGTGATTAAATTAAATTTTTATTTTGGATATGGTCCGCTTGTAATTCAGGCATTCATAAAAAAACTTTTTTTGTTGTTGTGGAAGTATGTTGGTGTAGTGAATCAAACATAATTAAATCTTGAATAAATGGAGCAGCCTTGGTAAGTTAAAGAAATGTACGGTTCAATATTTGCACAACCAATACAAATAGTTCTAGGAAGATTACATGCCTCATATGCCCTTATTGAATTTCCAAAGAGGTTTATGCGGTTGGCGGTGATTAAATTAAATTTTTATTTTGGATATGGTCCGCTTGTAATTCAGGCATTCATAAAAAAACTTTTTTTGTTGTTGTGGAAGTATGTTGGTGTAGTATGCAATATACAAACAAAAATGTAAAGATATTGCTTTCTTCTTGTTGCTAGCTCACTGACAAGAAAGTTTGTATTGACAGTTGAATCACATCCTCGTTCTAATCTGTTTTTCTTTTGTTTATGATAATGAAAGTTTATTACGATAGGGATGCACATACGGGCATTTCCTTGAGTAAGCTCCAGATGGAAAATCCATACGTGGAGAACATACTACTTTCGCTTTCTCCGCGTGGGTGAAAGCTGCTGCTCGGTTTGGCTTTGTTGGTAGATAGGATTGTGTTGTAAATCTAGTTCCTTTTGGACTGTCCACCTACAAAAGTAAAACAGGATTGAAGAGAAGAAACTCACAAGAAAAAAAAAAACAGATTACTTTTTCTGTATTGAATAAGAATAAGCTTTATAAGCTGTACTGCACTCTGTAGTCTATCATTAGTTTGTGGAATTGAAAGGGTAATCCAATACGTACAAGAATTTCATATGAAATGCAAAATGCGGGATAGCTAGATTTAATCTAGATGAAAATCAAGTTTGCAGCGGGAGATACTAAAAAGACTCGACGAATAAAAAGGGGTTTCGTTTTTCTGTGTGATATTTGGTGGCGAGAGATGCAGAGAATAATCTAGATAATTAATGGCAGGAGAAATAAAAGAAATGATGATGTCGACTTTTACGGCATAGTTTTTGTTCTGGAAAGACCTATCCTGGAAAGTAAAGCCTGTGATGTGACCACGTCCTGCTCTGATAAAAAAAAAGTCCATGTTTAATAACAGTATGGTAACATAGCTGTATAATATGACAAAAGAAAGCTGACACTTTTGTGTATTTAGAGAAAAACGTCATTTTGCTACTAGTTTGCGTGTAAACATACAATCGACAGATTTTTTGTGTCGTTTTTGCATAGTTGAAAGAGGGCTCGTTTGGGTTGAGATCTTGACGACCAGCATTTCTCCTGCTTCTCTTCGTTCTTATTGTACATCATCTTAGATTACCATATTTACTTCTATTTTAGTTCCGGCTATAATGCGCTCAAGATGTTTTAATTTTTCGGATTGGGAAAATCATTCAAGTTAGATTATAATTTGTGGTTAATATAAACATTTGGTGATCTAAAAAGATTCAATCTAACCAGAAAATCCTTTTCCAAAAACTTTTTGTCAGTTAAAAAGCTAAACTTCTTAAATTACTCGGTTTGGCGATAAGATTTTCTCTGAAATAGATTATGATTGGAGATGGAGACCCAGCTATAATGGGTCCAATCCTTCCAAACCCCAGCTTTAAAAGGAGCCTTGGTTATAAAAGGAGGAAATACGGTATATTTCTAATATGCAATTACAAGCTCGCTTATAATGTGTAGAAAGTTTTTTTTTTGTGAGCAAATACAGAGGGTCAAACGGATGAAAAAGAGAGCCATATAGAAGAAAACTTTCTAATTATCGTCCTCCAGCCTGGTTAGCATCCAACCGAACCCTGAAACGTAGCAAAGGAAATGAAATGATGCAATTATAGCTAAGAGAAAGGTTCGTCAAGTTTAGTCCCTAAAATTAGTCATAATGAGACAGTAAACTACTCAACTCTTTTGGTATACCATGCACTCTTTGGTTGACCATTATAATGAGTGAAATTAAACAAGAAAGAAAAAAAATGTACGCAGCATAGCATCCTGGAACAAGTGCAACGACTTGTAACTGATGTAGGTTACCCAATTAGGCAATGCATGAAGAGTGTTCTACATTCACCATATTATTTACATAAAAAGTATTGTTCAGCGTTGAGCTTCCAGAGGACATTTAGAAATCTGACAGGTTTCCTCATGAGCTAGCCCAGAGATAGACATGATGACAATTTTTTTCCAGGCCCTCTTGTCCAAATATGACAGATTTCTAGTTCTTCAACAAATTCGGTTTATTTATTTTTTCTGCAGTCACATTTCAATTTACTGCCAATTTTTCCCCGTGTTGTTACTCATTTTCACATACATGTTTCAACTTCACGAGAGGAAAATATTTTGTAACAAGGAAACTAGTCTAGTTAAAAGCCATTTACGTCAAGAGCTTGGAAAAAATTCTCACCAGCTCTCATTTGATAACAGTTTCTAGAAGATGAAAAAAAGTCATGCGACAAGTGAAAGTTTCATGATATCTCGGAGGAAAACATACACGTGCAAAAACCTCTTTTCTCTTCTTTTTTTTTGAAGGCGTATCGTGAATCTAACTTGTTTTCTCACAAATTTATCTTGTCTGCTGTGTCTTTTTTACGGGAAAAATGTCAAAACATTTTTCAGTAAGTTATAAACCAGTACGGTTATTTTATTCCAACAAAAAGACAGAAACATTATATACAAATCATGGGGTTTCTTTTGGTGCGTATCTATTACACCACCATTAAAGTTTTGAAACGACGCAAATACGTCTACTGATTGACAAGTATTCATGATATTATTTCATATATATACGTCCTCAGCTAACCAAACAACATCTCACGCTGCCCCAATTTAAAACGCTGAGAAACCGTATATTCTGTTGTTGACGACATAATTTCATCTTCAGATACTGTTAGCCTTTTCAAGTAAATTGAGAAAATTTGAGTTCCCTATAATTTTCATATTGTGCACTTACCCCTTTTTAGTAATTTTTGTCAAGGGTGATGAATGTTTTCGTTACTTTTATTAGCTTTAAGATTGATTGTAATTCGTAAGTTCATAGACTAAAAAGACTCCACGGTTACCATTACAACGGTTGCCATGATGGGAACTCTTGTCATTTGACTCTGCTCTTTTCATGCATAACTCAAGTATATGTTTTCACTTTTATTTTGTTTCATTTCATAAGGCATCTTCCTATGTGATGGGAAAATACTGGCAAGATTGACACTTGCCGACAGATAAGCTGACACGTGAAGATAGATATATACCTGAAGAAAAATAAAATTTACATCTAGAATTAGGTGTACTGGATATCCCACCTGTCACCTTGTTGACAAAATGAATTATTTGTTACGACACGAAGAAAAACGTTTACTGATAAAAGTCTGCTAACAAAATGCTATCAAAACAAAATCTTTCGAATTAAGCAGACCATGCAAACAGAAATTAGAAAGCAAACATTATATGACATTAGGAACATCTAAGAAAAAATATTCACAACAATTCACATTTAAAAAATCTTAATGGTAGGATTTAGCACAAACAAAATCTGCTTTGTATGACATGTTAAAAATTTCTCAAGGATAGAGTTGAAACAAAATCTGACGTAGACTCAGCGACTTTCACTCGTCAGAAATTATGAGCGTTTACTTGCCTAGCCGCACTAAACTCGGATGCGAAATTCCAGGGACTGGAACGCGACGTGAACAAAGACTAAAACGTTGTTTCCATGTAAAAATTATTTTTTAATATTTACACACACTCCGATTTGCAAGGTAAATACTCATCGTGAAATGTAGTTTTAAGCTACTTTCCTGCATACCAAGTCGACTTACACTTTTAAGTCCCTTTTTAAAGTGCTTCAAGCTAGACGTGCGTTTAATATTGTGTAACTAATGCCTTTCTACCATAATTTCGTATGAAAAGCCATGCAAATAATACTTCTCTATCCACCAGAAACGATGAAATCTAAAAATATTATACTTGCTCTGCGAGCAGCAGCTTTACAAACTCGGTCAGTGTAAGTGCACAAATTTTTTTCCCCCATTTCAACGTAAAAACTAAGGATACACTAGATCTTCCAAAAAATTATCTTACCGATTAACAGTTTATTTTAGCTTGGAATAAGAACTGTCATCAATTCTGAAACTGCATGCGGAAAAACATACGCGTTTGGAGTGAAAAGAAAGTTCCAGAGAAACAATATTTATGCGTACATCGCGAAAAAATGTTGAGTTGGAAGTTTTGACTTAGATTTTCATTAAAAATTAGACGTAATTTGCAGTGACATCCTGAAGCGCATTCTTACTTCTTCTATTAACTCGAGATTCTTCTCGAAAAACAGATCTGGAATGATAATGATAATAATCACGTTAATACTACAACTGTCAGTTCTCAGCACACAATCAGAATCAGCTCATGTTTCTCATCCAATCAAGACAAGGAATGCGTACACATAAAAAATTACGTGCAATAATGCAGAAATGGCATGTTGAAAAAAAAATGTCGATGCAAAGTCAAAAGCTAAATTTCAGTCATTTCTCCAACATTTTTCCGGTACGTCAGTGAAAAGACTGAAAAGTACAATCTGAACGAGAAAAGTCCGGGCTCTAGCGTCTTTTTAAACAAATTTCTTGCTAGGGGTAAAATAAGTGAGGGAAAGTCTCATAGCGTACCTTATGAAATTCCCTTCCAACGGAAAAGCTTAATTGCCTTACTATTTTGTAAATGATTTTTAGCTTCTCATTCGCTTCTGCTTATTTGCCAGGAACATTTTCCACGCTTAATAGCTCCATAAGCTAACAACTATTTCCTTCCTGGAAAATCAGAACCGCATCTATGCGGAAGTTCCTAAAAACATTTTTTATAAATTAAATTCTCACGAAGAAAAGATAATTAGCACAGCCCAGCTCAATATTGAATATGATGAAATATAAATTATCAATGGTGTGCCACAAAATTAGTAGGAACTCCTGCTGAAAAAATTTTTTGTTCTAGTTTGGAGGGGAAATAAAAATGACTAGGTGCAAAAATTATGGCATGCCTTGTGGTCAACGAAACTTACTTTTCAAATGAAACTTTTTTCTCATAGAAAATCACGACAAAAAATGCCTTTTGATGTCATGACGACAAACAAATTTTCCAACTTGGTCAAGAGTCAATCTGGAATCATATCATGCGGGGAATAAAGCTGGTCCACCCTGCAAAAAATTGTATGGATTTTTGTAGATAACAAGTTGCCTGGCTGGCTTTGAACAAGGTGTGAGTGAGATGTAGAAGATAAAGCACGTTTTGGAGACGATTCCTTTTACCTTCGCTTCTTGGCTATGAAGGCCCTCAAAAAAGGATACAGAAAAAGATAAGGATTTTAATTGTAGATCAAACAGAAAAAAATACATCCGGTCGATTGGAGAGTGAAAAAAAATGAAAACTACGACTAAGTTCAAAGATGTGGGGAACGGATGGTGTTGATGCGTCTTCGCGTGCCGAAAAAAGATTTGGCATGCCTTTAATCAATGTTATACAATCATTAATTGGAGGCTTATGATTCGAAAGGATGGGAAAGGAAAATGTTTTAAGCTTCTTTCGTAACGGGTAATACACGAGGGGGCTTACTGAAAAAGATTGTCATTAGTAAATGTGGAGGTCGTAGTGGAACAGTTTCACTTTAAGAAATTACTTTTAAGGAGAGATCGTGATGGAAAGGGGAGGGGGAAGGATACAGGAGGAAAACGCTGCTAGAGAGATTATGTCAAGATGCCCCTAACGGAAAAAGGAAGAGATGATACACATGCGATTCTAAAGTGACAGTTTTTGTGATCGATTCTGTTGAGAGAGACTTGTATGACCCCTGGTGAGTTGCAAGAGAAAAAGATGACACGACAGAAATGAAGTAGGTTTTAAAATATTGAATAAGGAAAACACGGTATGCTTGATTGAATTTTTTTTAAAATACGAAAACGGAGACGGAAATGCTTTTATCCTTTGCCTACGGCTCCTGAAAACCTCTGTACAAAGTTTCGTCTTAATCAGACACAGTATATCCTAGTCACCAGTTAATAGCACCTGCATTAACCTGAAAACAATTGACGCCCCAGTTGCCAAAGGCTCAGAAATAAATCGAAATCGGCGTTCCAAATCTTAGACCGATATGGCGATGTGTTCTCAGGTAAGAAATAGCCAAATGGTATGTATTCCTAAAGCTATGCATTAAAACGCAACGCTTTAAGTAAATGCATGTTTTAGTCACTTTCAGTTGATAACCAATTTTCATGTTCTCACATCACTACAACAGCTTCAATCATTTATTAGTCAGTTTGATTCTGACTGTTCGAGTAAACTCGCAGAAGCAGAAGAGTCTCGTGAAGGCAAGAATTCAATTCGTCTCAATCCTGAGGTAGGAGGTGACAGGCATCAGGAACTCAAGTGATGTCATGATGGATTATAATTTGCCATTTCCACTCCAACAATAACTTCTCAAGATGAATAAACCAGAAGTTAAATAAGAGAAAGTGAACACGTATATGTATAAATTGGAGCGTTTTATTACTGCAAGCAGAATTTCTGACACGTACAAATTCTTAATCAAATACACAACTGAGATGTTCCTGTGAATTTGATTATCCCCTTACGCAACGAATTCATACGGTATCGGTCGCAAAAGAACAGGCTCATTATTGGTTGTCGACACAAAATGGGCTGGTCGGGGTTGGGCAGGCTAAACAAATTTAAATAAGAAACCGTAAAAATTATCATACAGTAAATTTGAACACCGTGCCGACTAATGGCTTGAATTTTACCTGTCTCTTGCAGTGAACGCGAAGTCCCTTCTGCTTAGCTTCCTTCTTCAAGGTCTCGTTCTGTGTAACACGGTCCAAGAAGTCAGTTCGGCACTTGCTGTGGTTGACGTGCTCAACTCGGACGTTGATTCTATAAATAAACCACCACAAATATATATTAATTTATTTCTTCATAATCCAAAACAGAAAGGGAAGGAAATAATCCTAAAATTACCTCTTGGGGAGGATCTTCCCGCGGACACGCTTGTTAACAATAACTCCTAGGGCACGCTTCGTCACGTTGTATACTCTACCGGTTTTACCATGGTAGTACCTATACGGCATACCTACTTGCACGGCACCATGACCCTACAAAAATAATACGACAGATCAGTAATACTATTACAAATTTCTTCACACAAAACAAACACAATCCAGGTCATGTATAATAATTTTAATCCAAACTTAAAACTCTCACCTTGATGTCAACAATGTCTCCAACCTTGTACACTTTCATGTAAGTCCCCAGAGGAATGGTACCATGCTTCTTAAAGGGCCGAGAGAACAAGTCCCTCGTTCCTCGCCGATAACCCTTAGGATTCGTCATTCTCTTACTTGAACTTCAAACCTACAAATTAAAAGACAAGCAACTAATTAACTTCACCGTACTTTTCCACTCCGTAACATATCTCCGTCATCCGCATCCGTTCCCAGCCCACATGTTTTCCTCACTCCAAAAACATCTAAATAATCCCCTAAAATCCCTCCACAAACAACTAAACTCTTTTCTTACTGTGCCAACTCTTAAAATAATTATGACAATAAAATACTTAGTTTAAATTAACTTACCTTCCAGTAAAAATATAAAGTTAACCACTGCTCTGAAGCGAGAGTGAGGGAAAAAGAGCCGACTTGATTTGATCTGCACGCTGTCCAAACTCTAAACCTTTTGTGGACAAACTATCCCAACCATCCGCACTGCCGTTCTGTTCAAATCATGCTCGTCTCTGTTTTCTCTACCCGGGGCAGACTGAGACAGTGGCTTTGCACGCATTTGCATCCTCAGATTAGAGTCATCTTGCGAGGGTGATTTGAACTGTCGGGGCCTAGACATGGGTTATTGCGAGTCGAGTGATTCTCTTTTCCATTGCTGGCAAACGGGAACGAAAAACTGTGTTGGGATTTTTTTTTTCGTGAAGAATTTTTGTGAGTTAGATGCCGCTGGGGAATGTTAGCTCCCTAAAAAAAAGTTTTGAGAGGCGTTTTAGTGGTTTCGACTTGTGAGGTCGGGTCAATTCAGTTGGCAGTTCGGCAGTCGTTGGTTGCGTTCTGTCCACAGTTTTGGATTTGAGGATTGGGGAAAAATTATTATTTTTGAAATTATTTGAAAGGAGTAACATTTCTGATTAGAAGTTTTAATTAAAATTGTTTTTTTGGTTTCATAAATGTTTCAGGAAGTACCGCACCGGTGTAATTACTTTGAAAGAGTTTTAATTAAAGGGTTTTATTTGTTTGTTTGGCAGGTTCAGGGTGACGATCATATTGGTCATGTCAAAGGATCAGGTGTTCCTCCGGCGGTGAACTTATTTGGAAGGATTGGATGGAGTGAAATCAGGTGAGGTTCATTTTGAATGTATGATTGAATTGATTTATATTCTGATTGCTTCGGGTTTATAAAGATTAACTAGGAAAGGTAAGTTGGAAGGAGAAATGATTGTAGTAAAAATACGTTTGTTAAATTTTGGTTTCTGTAGAAATCTGGGAATGTAAAGAGTGTCTACCGATTGTCTAGTCTAGGTTAACCGCTTCCAAGGTTGACTGAATAAAGACAAGATGTTTCCACGGATTCCTAATTCGGTGCTTATCAGGATGTACGCATCCCTATTCAGTGCCAATAATGATACGGATGAAAATCAAAATGTAAAGGAGGAGAAGAAAAAGAAAGACAAGGAGGAGAAGGCGGATGAGAAGAAGAAGACGAAAGAACAGAAGGAGCAGAGAAAGAAATTCAAGAAGGCCAAAAAGAAAGTTAAGCCTCCTCCTCTAGTCATGGAAACTGAAAGTGCCTTGTTCGGACCTGATCCAGTCTCACCGTCTAATTTGACCCGTGTCCCCTCGATTTCATTTTGGTGGCGCAAAGTAAGCCGAATTATTTTGTTTCTGTTGTAATTGGGAAGTTGGCAAGGGTCTATGAAATCGGCTCATCTGCAAATCATGTTATCATGCTGAGCCAGTGCCTTGATAAGATTTAAATAATTTAAAGTCAAGAAAACCTAGTCAAGCTTACATTTTAGCAGAAAATTTAGATCATTCTTAAGAACTCATAATTTCCATGGGTTCACAATTCAGATGTATTCATTTCTCAAGGTAGGGAGCTTGGCTGAGAGAGGAACGTCGATACCGTATTCTCCCAGTCATAAATGTTTGTGTAATATGTACTTCCCCTCAACTTGTTTACGACAACCCCCTAAAGAAGAAGATACATCAGCTGAGGATGTAGTCGTTTCATGTCAATTCAGTTTTTTCCGTGTTTGACGGGTTTCCACCTTCATTAATTTTTATTGAATAGCTAGTTACACTCAGAAATTAGTTTAAAAAATATGTAATACAATTTCAGGGAGCGTTTAATTTTTTCTCTTCAACGCGTCAATGTCCAGAACACCAAAAGAAAAAACCAAAATGGAAGCTTTAGTCGTCATTCCAATAATCAAGGATATTTATTTTTACTAGAGTGCTACACTATTTATTTTATACAATATTTAATTCTAGATTCTCTGAAACAGAAACAAAACGTGTCATGGGTCGAACCTCTGAGTGTGGTTATCGTGGCTTAGTTTAAATTAAGATTTAAGATAGTTTTAGTAACTAATATAAATCCTCTCAGAGCGTTAGTATTGATTCAGATCATGGTAAATGCATGATGTATTGTGTAAGCTTTTTCTTCTCTTTGAAACTTTTTTTAGAACACATCACATTTACTTAGAAAATTTAAAGTACTACTTAATTCTTCTTTTTTCTGTAGTAGTTTGTTTGGACACACAAATTTGTCAGTAGTATTGATTGGAAATGGACTTTGTTTTTACCAAATTTATTCAGGGAACAAACGCTTCACAGTTGGAGAAGGAGATTGGGACTGACTTTCCCCATAGTGAAAGGTTCTTCGGACTGGCAAATGTAAGAAAATAAATAAATTTGTGTGGCAGTGTTTAAAACTTGTGCGGACGCGTATTTAATTGTTTTGATTGTGGATTTTAGTTTGGGAACACGTGTTACAGTAACTCGGTGCTGCAAGCGTTGTATTTCTGCAAACCGTTTCGGGAGAAGGTGTTGGAATACAAAGCAAAAAATAAACGGCCTAAGGAAACGCTCTTGTCCTGCTTGGCAGATCTCTTTTACACGATTACAACGCAGAAGAAGAAAGTCGGCTCGATTGCCCCGAAGAAATTTATCGCCCGGTTGAGAAAGGAGAAGGAAGATTTCGACAACTACCTTCAGCAAGATGCTCACGAGTTTTTAAACTTTTTAATTAATCGTATTAATGAAACCATCCTCGCGGAGCGGCAGAGTCAAACTCCGAAAGTAAGCAAGGCTGGAAGTGCGGATCAGCATGATTCAAAGAACCAGGAGCCGACTTGGGTCCATGAAATATTTCAGGGAATTTTAACGAGTGAGACGAGATGCTTGAATTGTGAAACGGTACGGGTAGATGATTTATTTAGAAAACGTACAACAATCTTGACAATATTTCTAACTTCGTGGAAATTTGCAAATGTTCAGGTGAGCAGCAAAGACGAGGATTTTCTTGATCTTCAGGTGGATATCGATCAAAACACTAGCATTACACATTGCTTAAGATGCTTTAGTAACATGGAAATGTTGTGTGGAGACAACAAGTTTAAATGCGATAACTGTTGTAGCTACCAAGAAGCTCAGGTAGGACAGTTTGTTAAAAATTTAAAAATATGTCATTATATGGACTAATACAAGACTTGTTTATTTCTTTACTCGTTCTTTAGAAACGTATGCGAGTAAAGAAGTTACCTGTTATTCTAGCCCTTCATTTAAAGCGATTCAAATATGTGGAGCAATACAACAGACACATTAAAGTATCACATCGCGTTGTCTTCCCTCTGGAACTTCGTCTATTCAATACGGTTCGTTGGCTAATTAATTGATTTCAGTGTAGTTTGGCATAGCACATTTGCATAAATATGTAGGGAATTTAAATGGATCATTTTTTCATTTTTATACAGTCGGACGATGCTGTGAATCCTGACAGGTTGTATGACCTCGTCGCTGTTGTGATTCATTGTGGCTCTGGTCCAAATCGTGGTCACTATATTAGCATTGTTAAAAGTCATGGATTTTGGCTGCTTTTCGATGATGATATGGTAGACGTAAGTAAATTTGCAAATTAGTAAAATTAACGTAGTGTGTGAATTTGATCTTGGACAAGTAGTCAAGCTTCCTTCGTGTTTTTCTCTAGAAAATCGACGCGTCTGCAATCGAAGAGTTTTATGGACTCACCTCCAACGTTCAAAAGTCCTCTGAAACCGGATACATTCTATTTTACCAATCGAAAGACTACAGTACATGATGATACCGTGATACTTTCTACCTTTTTCTCATCAAAAACACGTCGCATTTTTTCAAATCGTCACACATCTTATTTCTTTTCGTATACTTTTCAAAATTTCCTGTTAAAAACGTCATCACCGTTAAATTTGAATTGTTAGCAAACACCAAAAAGAAACACATACTCCTTAGGTAAAATCTATGAATAACTTGAATCCAAATGTTTTCTTTGAAACGAGAAATAAATAATACTGAAATGAACTGGTTTTTTAAAGAAATTTTCGTCAGTTAGCAAAGATGTTTTTAAAAATTATTGTAGTTAGTTTGTTAAAAACAATTTATATGATATCAACACTGTGAGCACTGCTGTTATCTATTGTCATGTTACAGGTTAAATTCATTTCTTAATGAAATAAAAGATTAAAATAAAAATAACGTTTTCCACTTCAGTCCTTTTTGGAAACAAGCGAAACAAATTAAGGGTCGTTTTCTTGCCGTGCATGTCGTTTTTAGTTGAAAAAGATTTTATTTTAACACGCATTTAGAGCAGTTAAGTAATAAATAACATACCTTTTTTTCTTTTTTTGAACAATAAACTATAGATCATATAAATTGCTTTCATTTTCATCTTAATTTGTTTATATCTCAAATGTGAACGACGAGAAAATATTTAAAATAAAAAATTTCGTAAATGAGTTTGTTGTTTTTCTTTTCTCTCACGTAGGGAAATTTTTATTTTAATGAAACATGACTCTACATTTTAGTTGTTGTATATTCGTCAGGGAAACTAAACTGATGACTGCCCCGGGATACAACGTTCGGCAAGTGGCCAGCATTTGGGATCACGTTCCAGGACAGCGTCAATGTCACATTTTTGTTGCCCCTGGAAAGTAACCGCATTAAAATTTTTAAACTTAATCAAAAACTCGCCAGAGCTAAGCTAATAAGAAATTATTGCCATGTTGTTTACCTAAGACCATTTCCATCGTCCCAGAAGTAGTATTTTGGACGAATGTTTTTATGGTCAAGCAGGGCGTTCTCACCCCGTTGAATAATTTTGTCCCAGATGACTACTTGATTTAACTTATTGTTAAGAGTTTCATACTCTGCAGTTAAGTAAAGGAAAAGTTGTTTCACATTCCAGTTAAAGAGTGGTCGGAGATCAGCCTTCAGGTCGAATATCATAAATCCCATATCATTTTTCTCTCTGGATGCACTGTAATCTGGCACGTTACGTCTGTAAAACAAAAAATCATCAATCAAGTGTTCAACAGAATCATTCTTCAAGCAAGACGACTCTCAGAAAAGACTAAAAATCTTACACAAGAACTGTAACCGTATTTATTTTAGAGTCGGCATTGTAGTCTCGAAACGCCGTGGTCACAAAACAGGCAAAGGTCAGGCCAGCCAGGACGCTCACCGTGTACGCAGCTAGTGCATGACTTCTTGTGAACGCGCTATGCATCTTCTTTGAAAACTCTTAATTACTTAGTTTAAAAAATTTGTATCTAAACAGATGTGTTTCCGTTGCTGCGCCCCAAAACAAAAATCTCTTTTCAGTCACAAATCCACCTCAATTTTCTAATCAATCCGATAACTACGAGTCCATGCAAAGCCTACAGTTTACTGTGCAGCTGGTGTTCACAACCGGTGGTCATCACAGAGAAACAGGTTGCCAGTTGTCTCTTTTTTACCTGCTCACCAGCTGTAACTGATTACACTTTAAATGTAAATATGCGAAACGAATGTCTTGACCAACCAGTCACTGGACAATACGTCTCTTTTTTTTAATTTAAACGCTTCACAAATCAGAAACCTGCTTCATGTTTTATTTTGTCAAGGTGTCTTGCTCAAAACTTATGATACGTCGGTAGACACCAAAAGTCAAACTGACGATGATAACATTCCCCTTCGTCTCTCTGCAGCTGGGGAGACAAAACATTTGCTATGCACTGTACGCAGACAGAGGAGTATGAAGTAAAGCAGTAGCCTGACAGTAGACCTCACAAGAAGTTGACTGTGCTACGTATACGTCTACTCGTTATTTCTATTTCTTGCTGTCGTGTCAATTTTTTCAGACCTACGCGGCCCACAGTTTAGTTTGCCCCACAAAACAGAAGAACGGTGCATAAATCATAAACTATTTTTTATTTTGCATGAAGAGTTTTGCAGGAAATTTGTTAAGAAATTTGGGGACATGACGAATACTCAAGAACAAATTTGAAAAGAATAGACGTGATTGGTTTTTTTGTCTTATTGGTCGTAATATTGACTTCTTTTTTATTAGCATTTCCGTCTGAACGATATAAATAAGTTTATTTATTATTCTTTCCCGTAAATAATATCTTTTAAGCAGAGGAGCGGTCAAAATTACAAAATTATTCCGTCAAGTACAACTCAATTCGTTCATAATTTCTTTCCCCTGGATCTTGGGCCAAAAGAATAACTGAATTTTTCTATATTGTTTTGTCAAGCTAAAAAATAAATAAATAAGTACTGCGGGTCCTGTCAAATATAAATACTATAGGGAATTCTTTATAAATTAAGATGTAGAGAAGCGTAGCAATCATGCCACTGATGATCATTTTTTGGTTTAAATATTAAATACAAGTTTTTTAAGGAATACCAAATTTATCAAGTCTATTTTTATGCCGTCATTTTAGTTGTGCTTCCTATTTTAAATGCAAAACTCCGCGTCTAGCATTCCTCTCGAGACAAACAAATGCAAATGTTGAAAAGAAAAAAATACTATTACTGGCTTTAGATAAGTAAATATCGTCTCTCACTTCCAGAAGTCGCCTTTGTCTGGACAAACGACGACCAAATGACTAACGCTTCGACGAACTGACTAATGCTTGGCTTTTCATTTTTGTATACAAAAACATGACAACTTGTTAAACAACAAAAATAAAAATACACTTCATGGAGTAAATTAAGAAAAGTAATATCTCAGGCTCTCCTGGAGGAACTTCCTGTTGGTTCTTATCAAGATTTTGTTACATGTACTATACAAATTTAAGCAACCAATTACAAATTTTCTAGCGTAGGGTTTGCTCATCGGTTTTTGACATTTTACGACATTGTTGTCGGAAAAACTGGAATATTATTGCCTACTCAGAGAGACTTCAAAAAAGGATTCTTTCCTGGTAAATGCAGCTTATATTTTAATACAGTCTACCAATAATAACTCTATCCAGTTTCTATTTTTCGTTTAAATTATTATGCTCTCCTGGTTTTGCGCAGCAAATTTTAATATCAGTGACTTGTATATAGGTTTTTTAAATTTTACTTGTTTTTGGTATGAAGGTACTGTTTTTCGGAGATTTTTTATCTTGAGTTTCAGCCTAGGCTGAATATAGTAATCATATTCAACCGAGAAGAAACTATTTAACAACTAACTTCTCAGCTCTATATACACATGCAGGTTTTTTTATATACCATTAAATTACCCTTTACATACTACATATGCTGCTAAGCTATTTCATGAAACTTTAACTAGCTATAATTTTGTACGCTAGAAAATTTGAAATACTATTTTCAATTATGACCGTTTTTGCCGGGTTTCAACAGCTTCAAACAAAAAATTAATATCCACTTAACGTGGCAGCTCGACTATCAAAAAAATTTTTCTACGCGCAAAAGCAAAATTGACTGGATTTGTTATTTTTGGTATTCAAGCAAATTATGTCAAAAAGATTACTACAATTATTATGCATAAATGAAGATCATCTCTTGTACAATTGGCTAGATACTTGAGGTAAAAAAAGGAAATTAATGAAACTCCGACGCAATCTTGAAAACAAAGAGATACTATGAATAAGCATGAAGTAAAAAAAGTAAGACGAAATAATATTATCTTACGGGAAAGTGCTTGTGTTTTTTTTGTAAACTATTTTTTAAGTAGAAATATTCTTCTTACGGAATTGGGTTTCAATGTAAAAAAAAAGAACAAGATTGTTCAGTGCAGGCGGTAGGGCTTTGTAGAGAAAAGAAAGATGGAAGAATTGTTTTAGCATTTTCTTACGCAAAGCAGGGATAAACTATTTGTTCCTGGTCTTTTGTGATTTAAAAAAGGTTGAAGAGTTTTCCTTTTAGAGAAGCTTTACCATTATGAAGAGAAGTTTTTCATTAATCCAATTTAGAAAAATGGAATTCTTAGATGATACTTTAAAGATTTTGTTTACACATCGTAAATGAACTAAGTTAAGTATTGATTTTTTTGCGTAGTTGCTACGTTTATGCTGCAGATCTAGAGGTAAATTTTTGATAATTATTTCACACTGTCGTGAGTTGGTCTTTTAGTTCTTTGTTGACGACGTAGAAATGATATTTGTTGCCGAAGAGTCCCCATATCACGGCGACATTTTCAACGAGAATGTTGAATGGGATGGTGAGAAGGGCACCGAGGATGAAGAAGATGAGACGGCCAACACCCATCCGGTGAAGAGAGAAGGATTTGATGACTCCAAAGATGTACATGTAAATGTTCATGGCGCCGATGAAGGCACACAGGAAGTTGACTAGTGGAGGGCACGGTATAGGAGCAAGCTTGGCGAGCACGAGGTTTGAGGTGCTCAGCGGAAGGGTAATCCATGAGTAGAGAGAAATGGCTAGCAACATTTTAGTGCGCCATTGTAATCCCTTCGAGTGGACGACCAAGTAGATGCCCTGTACAAAGAAAAACAAATTTAAAAAATGGCAAAGAATTTGAAAAACAAAATTATTTAGGAAGAATTTTCGATTTATACCTGCATCCACCGTTTTCGCTGCTGAAGAAAGTCCCATATAGTGAACGGAGACTTTTCCCACATTTCTCCCTCTATAAAATTGAAGCTGTAGCCTTCAGAGAACGCTTTCATACCGAAGAAGCAATCTTCAGCGACTGAACCATCAGGACCATTGTCAAACGTTACCTTACGTTCAGCACCAGCCTACAAAATATACATGCAATCATTAAATTAGTACGTAGTAGACTACAAAATTTAACATGAAAGCAAATTTTTGCTTGTGACCTACTTGAGTGACAACGTATGAGCCCTTCCATGAGAAGTACGGCTTATGGAACAGTTTAAATTGTGCCCTTAACTTGCCCATATCGTCTGCAACACGAAAACTATCAGCCAACGTTGTCCACCAGTTGACCACCTGGAAAATCAACGAAAAAGGTATTAATTATCAATAAAAACTGACTTACAGGTTGGGTTCTTGCTTTGATCAGTTTCATACTTGATCACTGGCGTATGTAATAACGCCCTGGCCAAACTGATGCTTTCCGTTATACACAAAGTTGAGAATTCCGCGGATGGCATTGTCAGTGAGAATCGTTTCCTCGTCGAGATGCACAATCCAGTCTTGGTCAGACAAAATGTTGACATCCGGCTCGAGACAGTATTGCAACGCCCGAGCTTTGAATAAGGCACCCGTCTTTGTTTGATAACTCGGAGGAACGACAACCTCGCGAACCCGAGGATACTCGGACAGCCCAGGAATCCCACGGTCAGTGACAACTTCCATCACGAAATTTTCAAGACCAACGTCCAAGCAGAGGTTCAAGTTCCGGGACACATTTTTCTTGACAAGATCCGGAAAGTCGCCTCGAGTCACGACTCGAATGCAAATGAACGGAGCCAGGAGCGGGGATCCCTTGAGAACAACCTTGTCCGGAAAGGCGTTGAACAATATCAGTCCAAGAAAGTTGAAGAGGACTTGTGGCAGAGCCAGGAATGTTAGGATTCTTAGCAAATACAAGACTATCGTCGCTGGCACTCCATACTCTGTCCACGGATCTAGCAAATCCATTTTTAGCCTTTCTAAGTCGTTCACCCAGAGACCCCCGGCGACCCATTCAAAGAATAGGACGATCCCAATGAGGAGCAGGCAGTGACTAAGGTGTTTTGTCGTACTTGAGACCATTTTTGCTAGCTGAAAAAAATAGTCAAACTTAGTACATTTTTTCCATATTTCCACGAAACATTTCGATTATTTCTGTCTTCTCACCGGTATCAATAATTAACTGATTGGAATATAAACTGGCCCAAAACCTTTGCTTCGGGGAGTAGCAATGAAGTTGTTAAGCAAGTATTCTTCTTCAATATCTACGTCCCCGATGACTCCAATCAGTCTCCACCCAAATATAAATCCGTTCCGCCGACGGATTCCCTTTCAATCAAAATCCGTATCCGATCCTGACACACAAAAAGTAAGACAGTTCAAATTGATGGCAGGAGGAAAACTGAACTAAAACTTTCCAAACACGCCCGAGGATTTTGATCGCTGTGTGTATCGTCATAAATGTTATCATTTTAGATTCAGATAAGCACGTAAAATTCACTGAACATGGATATCAATTGCGATAACAAAAAATATCTGACGTAGCCTTCCTCTCAAACTCAATTCCTCTGAAAAGCTCAAATTTCTACAAAGAATACATACGTACATGCATTGATTAAAACCCTACTTTAAAAATTGACACATTGGAGAGGAGAGTCACGTTGATTTTCACAATAAACCCTGAATTTTAACTACTGAGTTGTTACAGTCGGCAAAACCGGCGAAGCCAAGATAAAAAAAATCTACGCAAGGCTACGAGACAATCAGAATCACTTATCGACACAAATTAGCACGTGCTGAATATATGAACCACACCCCAAAGTATTTTATCTCTACAGGTCAATGTGAAAGGTCAACAGTATTGTACACTGAAACAAATTTGATACTTGGCCAATCCTGTACAGACAACGTTTCTTGAATCATTTCTAAACTTACCCAGTTTCGATCAGATTCGTAATTAACTTCCGTTTTCTACTATGATGTTTCCATTGAACTACGACTAATTTCTCCCTCGTTCCTGAAGTGACCTTGAAACCCCATAAAAAATACAAAGTTTAATCAAGTAAAGACTTAATTTCAAATTTGTATTGTTTATTCTGCAAATAACTCACCTTTTTCTGTCGTTAGTAAACAAACGACTTTAACTTAACAAACGTCCAAGATCTCTTTTTTTCGCTTCCGCCCCTTTGAAACTCAGCTGCTTCCTGAGTTTTGTAGGACAGAGCTCAGCCTGGTTTTCTTTTATCTTTACACCTTTCCACAATGTATTTCCCCGTAATTGGTTTCCAAATTAAGATTCACACGTCCAATCACCATTTCCAAACTGCTTTTTCCCCCTCATTTACCCCAAATCTTTAGTAGACCAGGGAATAAATTGTCAACCATCAACACCTTCACTACTATTCTTTCTTTTTTTGTTTCTTGTGTTTTTTTACGGGAAGGGGACGACGAACGGGACGGGTGTTGTTGCTCTTTAAAAAAAACGACCAACGACGGTGTTCACAATCAAACTGAGAATACTCTTGTCAGACGACCACACAACCGGACACCTACGAACACTTGGGGAAAAAATTTGGAAGAAAAAAAAATCCACCGTCTTGTGCTCTCAAACACAAGCCACAACTTTTTTTTTTCTCCAGTAAAAAAAAACATGGGGAAAACCTGGAGAACATGTAAATAATGTACTCATACTCAAAAAAAGAAGCTTCTTCGTCTAACTTGTAATCTCCTGGACAAACATTATGAAAACAATGATTTTTTTATATGTAAATTAGTTGGGTTATTTTTACATGCAAATTTAACAAAAATAAAATAAATAATAGCCTTGCACCTTCTCAGCTGCTTGTGCACATGGGCGTCAATCGTCAATCGTCATTGTCTTTTTTTTCGCAGAGCGTCATACAAAAATAATTTCGTAGCAGCAGCAGCACTTTTTAAAAGTGACTTTAAAATGCATTTTTGTCTGCATATGCATTTGCTACTTAGTAGATGACTGGCTTTAATGAGGGGTAATGTGAGATTTTGTATTTAAGTTTTAAGCTGTTCTTAAGAATTCTAAAGTGTTTTTTCATGATGTTTGTAGAGATGTTGTTGATTTAAGGAGATGATGACGTTAGACCAAGTAAGTGCATTAGCGGAGATGACTAATAGAAAAAAATGTAATGCATAAATATTTAAAGAACTCTGACGGGGATAATTATGAGTGTTCCGAGTTTAACGAGTGCATGAGTAAATATAACAGTTTAAATGACGGTGGATGAGAGTTTGAAGATAATAAAAAAAACTAGATTTACGAAGTAAGCTGATAGCTGAATGTTTCAAACGAGAGTGAGTCATTATTGAGGGATTAAAGTCGACGTGAAAAGTTGTGGGGGGAGGGGGCGTTGAAAAAATATGGAGATAAGATAGCGAAGATTGACAAAATGCATGACACAGTCATGAACATTGTCTGTACAGCTTGGCTGTTTCGCAATTTCCTTTGAAAATTGAATAGTCAATAGTTTATGAATTTTGTGCTCATTTAATATGGATTTATGCAGGATTTTGATGGGGGCTCTCCGCAAAAAAAAAACGCTCCATATTCTTTGTTTCCTGTTAAAATGATAAACAGTTTATTGATTTGATGCAATCACATTTTAGGAATTGAGGTAATATAAAACAAAAAAAAAAATGGAACTTGCGAGTTGACGACAATTGAATACAAATTGTTTTATTTATTTTTTTGGCATGATAAAAAAAGGATTATTTTTGAGGCCGTGATCTATGTTACATTCAGCTTAAACAAGTATTTAAAAGATAACGATTGATTGCTAGGATTTGTTTTGTTTGATTCGGTTTTTTAGACAAAAAATATTATATCCGAAACGATAGATAAATAAACTACATATTATGTACATATGGCAGATTTGTATAGCAATTTACTAGATTAAAGGCCCCTGTTTTTAAATTAAAAAAATGCTACTGCGAGATCGGAAGCGTTTTTATTGGTTCGTTGAGTGACTATTCAAATGTGTTTTTGTTTGGGCGGAGTGAGCAGAGTTGCGTCTTGAAACGGCCAGACGCGTACTACCGCCCGACCCCGGACAAGTCCCATAGGAATAGGACCATAATTTCTTGAGTCTGTTGAGTTGTCTGTGTTGTCCCCTTCAATCCATATGTGGCCTTTGGGAACCTGTGGAAAATATAAATAAATAAAATGACTTGAAATCATGCATAAAATAAACCATTTAAAGAAACCCGCATTTGACATAGTTTTATAGCTGAGAATATTAGCAAACTGACGTGTTGTAAAGTGCCGTCATGCTGAAGTAAATGATCTCCTGGAAGGGCGACAACCCTCTTGCAAATAAACTTGTGCTGGATTTTGAGGCGACCTTGCTACAATAATATCTCCTCTTGTAAAGTTACCCGACCTCGGTCCTAAATGCTCCGTGAGTAGGATATCATGACTTCTAATATTTGGCTCCATGCTCGGTCCACTACACTGCAAAAAAATAAAAAAAGAGTTTCCAATTAACCATGCAAACAAGACTTAAATCCAGTTTTTTATTGAAAATATTTTTGAAATAGCTAAACTTACAATAACAAAGTCTCCTATATACTCTAAAGTACAATGCGCTATAATCCCCCATTTAACCATTGTACTCCCGAACCCACTAAATCTACTCAGACTACTCCGTAAACTCTGCCACAACATAATTTCCTCTTAGAAAAAATTACTTAAAAACACCCCAAAAAGGCGGATCAGTTCCCCCGCAAAGAAATGATATTGTCAACTACGTCCCCACGTGGTTTTCCATATAAAAAACAAACTCTAAACAAGATAAGACATGTTTATAAGTCATATCACCTTTCTGTTCATTTGTCACATGCCCAACAGAAAAGGAACCGGAAAAAGAAAAAGAAAAATGCAAAACCCGAAACGGAATATGAGATTTTGTCACATGCCAACTCTCACTACCTCCATTTTTTAATGAAGTCTCCCGTGCAAAGGAGCAGCTGATTCGCCAACCAAAAAAAAAAAATCTCGGCACACCGCTGCTTCGTTTGCATGTGTCGTGCTGGTTGGTGGACACATTTGGAATCATATTCAATGTTAACCTGACGAGTATGCCATTTAAAGAAACTTGTTTTGGATCTCTTCTTTCTTTACTCTGCAGCCTATTTTTCTTTCTTGTTAAATATGAAGGCTTTCAGTTAGTGCAAGTTTAATTACCGCTTTTTAAAAAAAATTCTGGTCAAGTGTGTGAAGTTTTTTTTTGGATTGGATCAAGAGTCTTTCTTTGGACGAAGACAAAATTCGTCTACAGCCGCAGCGATTGAGACGAGTGTTGAGTCAAGGTAAGAAATTAAATGTGGTCGAATTTTTTATTTTGTTTGGCAAAATTAGGAGTTTTGGTTAAAACATTTTTTTGAGTGAATGTATCAAACATTTTGAGTAGTTATCTTGTTGGGTGCCAATCATCTTGTAAATATGTATGCGAGAGAGAGAGAGAGGGATGCAGTTGTTAATGGGTGGCGACCTTTGGCAAAGATTGATTGCAACATAGTTTTAATTCTGGAATTTAAAGTGAAGGATTTGGCTGGGCTGCCTGTTTAAATGGTTTGTCTCCAGTGTTTTCCTTGTTGGATAACTAAAAGTTGACGATTTGACTGGGCTCTGTGGAGATTGTGTAATGATGTGAAAGACGCATAAATTTTTTTTATTGAATTTCGTTTTTTGTTTGACTCAAGTCGGTAAAAATTACTATATTAAAATTATAAAGACGAATTGGATTTGGATTTAGTGTGTGGGGTTCAAATGAGGATTGCGTAGGGTGACTTATGTCACAGCCACAAGGTAAAAGAATCCACAGGCGATTATGAATAATGAGTAGTTTTTTATTGAAAATCTTTTATATGATATTTGCCTGGTAACTGGGAAGGTGACTGGTCCCACTAATTATTTTCATGAATATGAGGCTATTCCTGTAGGAACATAGTTTAATCAAACAAATATTAGCTGGGAATTTAGTCAGAATATTTAGCGGAAGAAATGCAGACGTGTCGAAGTATTAACGAAATTATCGGTGCTAATGCATTTTTTAGAGATCCTCTTCGAGGAAAGTCGTTTGAGGAGATCATGAGGAGCCGAACTAACTCTGGAGTGAGGTTGGACTACTACCAACGTCTTTTGTATAAAACTATACTTTGTTATCAGGTATGAGTATCGTCATGAGTTTGGCTCTGTCAAGAAGTGATGTTTTAAATTAGAATTTTTTTTTAAAGGACCCTGTCACAGGCCTACTTCCGGCAAGTCCAACTGATAAACATGCCTGGATTCGGGATAATATTTACAGCATCATGTCAGTCTGGGGGCTGTCGATGGCATACAAGAAAAACGCTGATATGGACGAAGACAGAGCAAAGACATACGAATTGGAGCAGGTTTGAACTACAAAAAATCAAACACAAATGTATTCGCATATTGGAAAGAATTGAATTTTAAAGTTGGACATTGGTTATGGTTTTGTGTTTAGAGTTGTGTAAAACTGATGAGAGGACTACTCATGGCCATGATGCGACAAAAAGACAAACTAGAAAAGTTCAAAACAACTCAGTCACCTCTGGACGCTCTGCATGCCAAGTACAGTTCGGAAACAGGGCAAGAGGTTGTTGGGGACAATGAATGGGGCCATTTGCAAATCGATGCGGTGTCCCTCTACCTGTTAACTCTCGCTCAGATGACAGCATCCGGCCTCCAAATAGTCTTTAGTTTGGATGAAGTCGCGTTCATACAAAATCTCGTGTTCTATATTGAGTCAGCGTATTGTGTTCCAGACTATGGGATTTGGGAACGGGGCGACAAGAGTAATCACGGTCTCCCAGAGTTGAATGCAAGCTCAATAGGAATGGCCAAAGCGGCACTGGAGGCGATGAACGAACTTGATTTATTTGGAGCGAGAGGAGGACCAGCCTCAGTGATCCATGTTTTGGCAGATGAAGCTCAAAAGTGTCAGGCTGTTTTGCAGTCAATGCTCCCTCGGGAATCAAACTCGAAGGAAGTCGACAGTAGCTTGTTGTCTGTTATAAGTTTTCCTGCTTTTGCCGTGGATGACCCAGATTTGATTAGATTAACGAAGCAAACTATTATCACCAAGCTTCAAGGGGCATACGGGTTTAAACGATTTCTCAGAGATGGCTACAAAACTCCGAAAGAGGATCCGACGAGGTTATACTATGAACCATGGGAACTGCGAATGTTTGATAATATTGAGTGTGAGTGGCCCTTGTTCTACTGCTATATCATTATAGACGCTTGCTTCAGAAATGACCAGGAAGCAGTGGTGCAGTACAGTGATGCCTTAGACGAGGTAGGGACAAATTTATGCTCAAAATATAAACCTACTACATGTTTAGGGGGCGTGAAATTCATATTGTTGTTGTTATTTCAGATTTTAATCAAGACAGAGGATGGCCTTCGTTTAGTGCCAGAGTTGTACTCGGTTCCTGCGACTAGGGTTAACGATGAATATCGATGTCCTGGAAGTCAAAAGAGGGAGCCTGTGGGAAGATGTCCTTTCATGTGGGCTCAGAGCTTGTACATAATTGGAAAATTGTTACAAGAAGGATTCCTAGCGCCCGGGGAGTTGGATCCACTTAATCGTCGACTTTGTGCCGAGAAAAAGCCAGATGTTGTTGTTCAAGTGGTGATTCTGGCAGAGGATGCTGCGATTCAGGATAAACTCAAAAACTTTGATATTCATGTGCAAACGATTGCGGAAGTGGCGCCTATTGAGGTTCAACCTGCCAGGGTCCTTAGTCATCTCTACGCATATTTAGGTACACATTTTGAATTCAAATGTCAGTTTAATGGTGTTGAATGTTTCAATCACAATCTGAATACGTTGTACGTACATGTATGTAAGTTAACTTTTGGCAATAATACTAGTTCCTTATTTTGGTTTTAGGGAAAAACAATAAATTAAGCTTGTCTGGAAGGCAATCTAGAGATGTTGGAATACTCTGCACCAGTAAATTGTACTCACTGCAAGACAAAATTTTAGCCTTTACACCACAGGTAAGTACAATCAAAAATAGATGTAGATCCCGGTGGAAAATACGTTTCCCGTAGATTTTTTCCTGATTGTTGATACATGTAAAATCTTGCAATGTTACGACATGCAGTCGGTTTTTTATTCACTACACTACTTTTCTCTAGCAGCATTTCTTTCGTTGTTTTTTTCTCCATTTCGTGTAGAAAAAATTAAGTTTGTTTATTGAATGCGCTTTATAATGCTGTAATTGCACACCCACAGTTGATGGATCCTCAGCGATTTTACATCGCGTCAGACTATGAGCTCATGATCGACAACTTCAAAAACGAGCTGAACTTTCTTAAGTCATCTTGGCAAAATGTTCTAGGCCGACCGTTGGTTGTCTTTACTTTCAGACACGTTCACTTAGGTTGGAAACACGCATTTTTATTTTATTGTTTTATTTTCTTCCTAATTTTAAGCTTCTTTTTCGTGTTAAGTCTGTACCGATAAATGACTCAGTTCTGTTTATTTGTACAACAGTGTCAAAAAGTTTTTTGTTGCTATATTATTGCTACATTGTTGGAGTTGTGAAACTGCTGCACTCATATTTTTCAGCTCATTTGCTTTATAGTGTTAACGATTACAATTTTAGTGTTCAAAATGTTAATATGCATGAATTGCTAGATAATATGCAAGTTAATACAGAATAGAGCAGCCAGCCGTCGTTGCATGTC
Organism: Akabosia matsudoensis; assembly: GCA_019593645.1. NCBI lineage: Eukaryota > Metazoa > Arthropoda > Collembola > Entomobryomorpha > Paronellidae > Akabosia > Akabosia matsudoensis. The sequence continues at coordinate 89,807 of VICI01000008.1, read as the reverse complement.
TTTTTGGGTAATTTTGCGCGAGCCTGAAAGAAAAAGTTGGGCATAAAATCTCGTGTGGTGAACAAAACATTGGCTTGAAATAAGAAATTTTGGTATGAGAACCGATGGAGGCAACATTTTTTTAATGAGCAAATGGTTTAATACTTTGTTATGTCCTGTGTCCCAAGAAAAATGTTTTTTGTTGTATTGTATTCACTGGACAGAGTTTTGACTTGGAGGAAAATTACATCATGTATGACTATGGTGTGCTGGCCCATAATTTCATCAATGACTTGGCTTTTCTTACTAACAACTGGAGCACTTTTCTGGGCAGACCTACGGTTGTGGTTATGATTGACAACAACTTACTTCGAGGTAAAACGTGCTTACTTTACTTAGCTTACCCAAAACAAAAACAAGAACCGATGAAATGGTAATTATAGGGTTTGAAAATAAGTAACTGGCTATAGTGTAGATGTTGAATTATGTGATTATGTTTTCCATTATTTTGAAAACTTTCTTCGATGAGCATGTCGGGTTGAGATTTTATGTGAACAAAAGTCATAGAAATACAATAGCTTAGTTATTGAGGTATCTCAGCTTTTATCTTTGCATGTTGTTTATAAGCGGTTTGATGAGAGGAGCTGCTATTTAATATAAAAACTCCAGCAAGTTGCAATAATACTATGAAGAGTCTGTTTATGAATTTGTTACTCGCAAATTTTTAATTGTGGGGCTGCTTTTGAAAATGTTTATGGTAGGATGATTTTGGATAAGATAGTTTAAAAGTGAAATTTGTTGTTTACTCAGAGGACGGTAAGGTACCAATGTCCATCATCACAACCATTAAAAAACTGCGCAGTGGCTACACTGTTGGGACCAGGGTGACACTAGGCTTTCTCCAGGACTTTTTGAGTACGTCTTGTATTACAAACTTAAGCTTTTTGGGAAGCGTCGAAGATGGCATTCCAGAAAGTAAGTTCAACAGGATTATGTACGTGACACGGGGTGACATGAACATGATAATACAAGTGATATTTTTTCTTTTGGCTCTTGTCATGGTAGAGCTTCATCCAGAAGTCCAGGAGTATCTTGAAGAACAGTTGCAAAAGTCGTTTTCCTACCGGGTGAAAAATCCTCTGGCTCCTAGAAACAAAGTAGGAGGTGGACGGTACAGTAAGAAATCAACTGCCGGCAGGAGACTCTCCTTGAAGGGAACTATTAAACGAACGCGATCAATTTACAGAGGTACAAGATACACACCTGTATTGAAACTCAACTCATTAGATTTTTCTTGTTGACAATAACGGAGAATTACTTTTGAAGAAAATTATAACGTAGAGGAACAGCCGCCACAGCAAAATGCATGGCGAGAGGCAAGGCGAACAGGCCGGACTACGCCACCAATCACAGTTGTCAGTTCGCTTGAAACTCCAACGGATGCCTCTCAGCAGCGTAGCCCATCTCCTGTTGAACCAAAAAATATACTTGCACAACCGTCATGGGCGCCACGCCTTCAGACAACTCCCCGACAACGGTTACAGTCAGACTCGCAGTTTGACAACACAGACATCGATGAACTTATAACCATGCTCCGTGAAACAGATTCTTTAGAGGAACAAGGTGATATTCTTCATTATCTGGTGACCACACACGGCCTGGACTATATAACAGGTGTTGACGACAGTAATGTCGAAGTGAAAGTCAAGGATCTTCTGAAAGGTCTTTATGACAAGGCCTGTCAGCAAAAACTGTGGGGATTAGTGCGACATACAGCAGGGATGTTGGGCAAGCGAGTAGAAGATTTGGCCAAGGCAGTGACAGACCTGCTTGTGAGGCAAAAACAGGTCACCGTTGGAATGCCGCCACATCACGAGAAAACAATCACGGGCCCTCTTCCTGAAATTGAGCTCCGACAGTTGATTCATGCTGCTTACGGAGATGACGAAAGTACAGCGATGCTAACACAAGAGCTCTTGGTTTACCTTGCCATGTTTATTCGAACAGAGCCTCACTTGTTCCTGGAAATGTTACGCCTTCGCGTAGGCCTGATAATCCAAGTAATGGCAACCGAACTGGCGAGAACGCTGAAATGTGGGGGCGATGAGGCATCCGACTACCTATTAAACTTGAGCCCATTTGAAATGAAAAATCTTCTTTATCATATTATGAGCGGAAAGGAGTTTGCTGTCAGCACGTCAATGTGTAAGTTTATTTCCTCCTCCAGGGGAATCGTATAAAGGAGCTGTAAAATTTTTATTGGAAGAAATACTCTACGGATCCGTTTTTTATTGCAGCTATGAGGAGCGGACTGAGCAGCTACAGCCATTCCGTTATCACCACAGCGTCTACCAAAGTTAGCAAGGTAAAAAAGGAAAATCATAAATCCTAGAGTTAGTGCCTAGTGATACTGAGTTTTTTCTGATTCAACATACTTTTTAACAAGGTTCTCTCTTCCTTCATTTGTATCTGTAGGCACACATTGACACACTTTTCTGTCGTGATGCTGACCAAGTTGATGTTGAGAAGCAGCAAGGACAGTGGTTGCGGCGCAGGAGACTGGATGGAGCTTTGAACAGGGTACCCCGGGGATTTTATCCTAGAGTTTGGGCAATCTTGGAACGGGTGAGTATATTTTGCATTCATAGCTTTCTTGATTGATAGAATTTGTCTCAGACTAGAACAAAAACATACTTGTTTTCTCTTTTTACTGATATTTCTAGTGTCAGGGTCTAGCAATAAATGGAAAAGTCTTATCAACGAACCTGACCCAAGAGGTATGCCAAACTGCTATGACAATTGTGCAGGGTGGTAACTTCATTTCGCATAAGGAAATTTGTTTTTGCTTTTATTTTTCAGATGACCTCCGGTGAGTTGAAGTTTGCCCTTCGTGTGGAAGCTGTTCTGAACACAATATCTCAACCGGAGTATAGACAGCTTGTTGTAGAAGCGCTCATGGTCCTTACGCTAGTTGTCGAGCATAACTTGACAAATTACTTGGGCGATGTATTATACGTAGAACAACTTGCTCATACAGCCAACAAGATATTTCTGCAGGATCAGGTTAAAGCTAATGGAGACGCGACTCTGTGCTGTGCCAAAGACAAGGTTGATGGTGGAGTTATTGGTGCTAGTGAACCAACTGCAGGGGCTGGAGGTGCGGATGGAGCAGGTCTCCTGTGTGGCGGGGCAGCCCATATTTGTCAACATTTTTATGATAGCGCACCTTCCGGCTGTTATGGAACCATGACATACCTAGTCCGAGCTGTAGCTCAAACCCTACAATGTTTGCCAAAGGAAGGCCAGATAGATTGCAATATTTCGTAGAATCTTATTTCACACCGGGAATCTCATCGTCATCGAAACCTTGGAAACTATTATCAAGAATTTTCTGATAAGCAATTAAGTACATAAGAACTTTTTTCTGGATTTTGTTTCTCGAGGGAATAGGCAAAGAATTTTAAAACAATTATGATTTCCTGTAAAAAATTTTTGGCACTAAGTATATTTCTTTTTTGCCAGGTGTAAAATTTTTAAAGAGCTTTAAGCACGAAAATAGATTGAATATTTTAGATATGCATATGCGAAAGAAACTAAATAAACAAAAATTAAATGAGTGTAGTGGGGGTCTGACTTGTTTTTGGAAAAAAGTAAGCATTCGGTTTTTAGTTCAATATCAATGTTTGCTCTACTTTGGTCACGCGATCGGAAAAATAATTTGCAGTTGCAAACAAGTCTACATATTTTATATCTCATGAAACGCCAGTTTTCATTTCCTTGTTTGAGCCAAACTGTCACTATTGACGAATTTTGCATGGAAAAACAACAATCCAGTCCAGCTAAGTTTATACAAACGTTGCAAACGATAGCTAAAAAGCAAGCCACAACTCAACAGTAAATAGAAATAAATCTGATTTTCTATAACATTTTATCAGATGTGTATCAAATGGCGATTCTATAAACGTTGATCCTATTACCAAACCATTTAAACCATAACGTTCATACACTTAACATAGCAAAAACTTGTAGCCAAAAGGCATTAACCACAAAATCCCGATTTTCCTAACATTTCACCCGTGCATTAACGAAAAAACCCGTCAACCGTCCAAAAACTTTCTCCCCTCGACAAACAAAAAGAGTGCTGAAAGCATGAAAGCATGAACAAAGCCGGAATACTTTGACAGAATATTGGATTTTTTATTAAGCAAAAGCTTCGGCTCTTTTGGAAGTAAAACAGGAGGAAACCCGTTTTTTTCCTCCTCTTTTAGGATAAAAAAACACCTACCTGTCAACACAAAAACTCAATATGTCTTTTTTCTCCCCAAATCCTCATTAATATGGTACCCAAGGGACATCCTAAAAAATGGGAGATTCTCAGCAGACTTTCTTTTTCAGAAAGAAGCAGTGCTTTACTTTTCAGGATGCTTTCACCTTTCATTTTCTGTAATCAAGCACATTTCCCTTTTTTCATCATCATGGGATAAATTTTTACATGATTTATATGAGCTTTACACGACACAAATATAGCTAAATATAACATAAAAAAGCATTGCATACAAAAACTTCATATTGCACACCCAGCCAAAAACAAAACCATTAACACCAAAAAAAACCGACCAATTAAGCATCCTTTTTTTTAAAACATGCCTTGTAACACAAACTTTTACTTTATTCATTAAATATGTTTACAAAAATGTCACCAAAAAACCCGTTCTTAAAACCAAAAGTAGTTTAGTTTCCTTACTCAAAAAATTAGTTTTTATACCTTCCAATAAGTTTTGAACAAGTTTTATATGAAGCATCATCATTCCCCACAATCCCCACACCAAAAACAATTTCATTTTTTAAATACAAAGTCCTTTTTTAGGACTTGCATGCATTTTTATTTTGCATGGAGTGCGATCTGTCTGCATAGCAGCACGCTTGCAATCCATTACCATTCCCGTGCAGGGAAGATATCATAAATTTTTTTCTCTCTTGTCTATAAGAAAAATCCCCAATCTTTATCGTCCTTTCTACTAAGTCTCAGTTACAAATCCCATCTTTTGAACTTCTCTCCTAGAAGATACACACTAACTATAACTATTTTTCTTTACCATTTATTCTCCCACACAGTCATAAAACTAAACTACCCCCACACACATACATTTTGCAAATAAACGTGTGCACATTGGCAAGTGCATTCTATACAGTCAACATTTCACTTTTTTTCGCTGGTTTCAGTACCTTTCATGTTTAAATCATGACTTGTGCGGCTCCTGCTTCATCTAATGCTGTTTACAAAATGAACCCAAAAAAAACTTGATTCTTTTGTGTATATTTTTTAATGATACATTTAAGCATGAAAAAAAAATATTTATAAAAAAAACGTGAATTCCCTTTACGTGTGGGTTTATCTTATGCGTGTCGTTGTCGTGGATGGCTCTCCACTTGTGATTCACATCTGGTACTGCACACTTTGGTGCGGTGGTGCTCCTTCTTCTGCACGAAATAGCCAAACCGGATGGTGGTGGTGTGGTGAGATGGTGAGCGCTCAGTCCTGTGTTGCGCTTACAGCGAGTCAGACAAAAAAAAACAACTTTTAACAGACTCCGGCGTATTTTTTTTCTTTTCTTCGTTTTTATGAGGAAGAATTGTCAGAGATTCTTGCTCTTTTTTTTGTGTTTTTGGGTAGGAAATAAATATATATAAAAAATGTGGATGTGACTGTGTCCAACTACGAGACGGATTTTTTCTTCTTCATCGAGACAAAAAATAAAAGACGGGATGTTTCAGAGTGTAAACAAAAGAGACGGGAACAACAACGTCAACGTAGTTTGCGTCTTGTTTATTTTATAGTTTTGTTTAGTTTGTTTGTAAATTGGAGCGATAGCAAAGAAAAAAATGATGAACGGCGAGAGAAAGAATGTTTACAGTTTATTGTTTTAGCCGAAATGAGGTAATTGTTGTTTCGTTTCGGTAGGAAATAATACATATTTTTTCATTAAGAGTTTGTGTAACTTTAATGGAAGAGGAAAGCGGATGGAAAACGGTTACGACCAGGTCTGAGTGAAATGTCAGCCGTTTTTTTGAAGATGACAAAAAGCTTTGAAAATTGATGTTCAGAAAAAGGGGAGGTATTTGTGAGCGGATTGACTTGTTTGAGATTTTTATGGAGAAGTTTACGTGTAAATTGTAATAATAAAAAGAGATTTAGTTGTTGGCCATCAATTAATGTTCGCCTGAAATGGGAAATAGACAGGTGTGCAATGGTTTTGAAACATTTAGGTGACACACATAAAATACTATAAAGTGGAGCTATGTAGTTTATGTTGGCGAAACAGGTAGTCGAACAGGTGGTGAATCCTCGTGAAACGGTTTGGCATCCGCTGTCACCGAGAAACAAAAAGTCATCTGTACAGTGAAAACTTGTTGGCCTTTACTGCATGCCTTCCTCATAAATTGAAGCTGACCTTTATTTAAAGGATTTTTTAAATCAGGTTTCAGCAAGAAAAAATGTCACAATTAGGCTTGAAGGAAGGTTTCCCCGAAAGTTTGCTATTTTAGAGTTAAAGTAAACGTCTCATCTAAATTTTGACCCCGGAAGGCTCCTGAAATACCGACGATTATCTGAGTGGTCCAGTGTTTTCAATTATCATGTTTTCTTGTAAATCCGGTAAATGTTTTTTTCAATTTCTTTCATTTTGAGACATACCTAGTTTGAATTCAATAGTACTAACTCTACCTAGTTCAAACTAGCCTATTTTAGAATGTAGTTTTATTTTGTGAACGTTAATCGTCAATAGAACCGAGAAGGGATATTTATTTTTCGCAGTGGGTTTCACGTGTGCCGTTACTGTGTATGTGTCTATCTGTTGGATTGGTGCCAGCTACTGGATAAACCTTTAAAAGCTTATTCAATGGGATGACCTAGTACTTAAGTCATTTGATACGTACTGACGTAAGTTAATTTCCATTATTTGCCTGTTTTCCCTTAGTACCAGACATATATCAAAACTTTCCAAGGGAAATACAATTTTGAGTTTGGTCCATGCAAGTGTCATGCTCATAGCAATAGACTTTGTTTATGAATTTCTGAAGGCCGTTTCTTGACACTGCAAGAATAAACTCATGTTAGTTAATGCGAAACAAGTAATTGGGGGTTTTTAATTGCTGATTTAAATCAACGCTGTCTGGGGCCTTATCAAGAGTTTGTTCTTCTGCCTCACTGAACCCAGTTTTCTTTAAAAACAATATTGAAAAGTTCTCCACAGGTTTGTTCTGAGCTTGTTTATAGAAAGTTTTCCTTTTAGATGAGCTTATCTAATATATTTTGCCACCTATATTATGTGTAGGTTTTTTTCGCAATCACCTTGATTTTGATCATCGAGCAGGGGTTTGCGCTAGCATTATGTTTAGGTCATGGGTATAATACATGATATAGCGCCCCATTTACTTTTATTTCAAAGGGTTAAGATGTATCAATCAAAAATAATGCTACGATTATGTGTTTCGTAGTGCTTCAATTTAAGTCTGCTAAACTGTGCAATTCATGCGAAGGAAAAAAAACCATAGCGTATCAACGAAATTGTTTTGCTTTCGTATACAAATATCGAGAAAAAGTTCAAACGCTGCATTTTTCAAAACCTGCATCCGTGATGTAACATGAGAAAAAAACTTAATTGCTATTTGAGCTCAAAATTGTTATTAACAAATTACACTTAACTTAAAAAAGAAATAAGAACTGTGCGGAATTTAACAAGGTAAAAAAAATCAAAGTAGCAATAGTGGTAGAATTGGGTATACATATGTATTGGTTTTGGTTGATGAATGATAATGATGTACGCACTAGATTAGTAAACTAGTCGGTAATGTGTGTTGCTTAAGAAGCTGTTATTTAACGAGTAAACGTTAACCGAGTGGTTTTAATGAAGGTTTCACTACGGAGGGAAAGGAACTTGAGGATAAAAGCAAAACTCATTATTGGCATATCGGGTTACACAATTCCCGTATGGAATAGAATAAATCCAGGCCACTTCCCACTGGTTTCTTTTTTCGTTGGTCATATCCGGTGTAATATGAATCAAGTTTCCACTGGAAGAGTCTAGCGGTTTTGTCATAGAAGGAATTAATATTGAATGTGTAGGTGGTAGTGGAGAGGGGGGAAACAAATAAAGCAAATAGTGGCCATAGTCGTATACCATAGAATTCAACCTATTTTTTGTGGAGTCGAAATGAATGGTAGTTGGGTGCCAGACTGGCTAAATGTATGTAGGCAGACCACCCTACGTTTTGGCTCTATTACATAGGCTGTTCATTTTCATGTTTCATGGTCGCATGATACCAGAATGGTTTTTGACGAGGGGGAAAAATAGGTTCAATGGCAAAAGCCGCATGTCAAAGAATTTCCCCTTATTTTTGAGTTCTCTTTAACAGAAAACAAAAAAAATGAGTAACGACCGACATTGGGAGTGTTATGGAACAAATGCGTTGGTTTTTTCTGTTGAACTGGAAAAACAAGAGAAATTGGAACAGTCCTCAAGTTTAATAATATGGGCTCCTCCAAATACATATGAAAACCAACCTGGTATGATAGTTCTTTTAAAGGTTTCCAATAAATGAACAGTAAATGGTTCCGCCAGAGAACGCTAAACATAAACCATACCACAAAAAAACCATCTGGGCATATTTATTGTAGTTTTTTCAGAATAAAAGTTAGCGTCGATTATGACCTAGAATGGGTTTAGTATGGTTTTTCATGGAAGGTGAACGCATTTCCGTTCTTTTTGATGTTTTTTTGGAGAGAATTGTTGGCCAGGCCAAGGAACCACGTTCCATGAAGTTTTGGTCGTTTGGGTGTTGAAATAGGGCGGTGGTCAGGTTTCATTGTCTACTCATCCAAACAGCCAACAAGGACCCTTCATTGTTGCTTACTTTTCGCTGTGCTACTCAAGGATAGGGTGAATAGTTTTGCTATTGTTTTTTTGCGAACTCTCCTCCTTAACCAAACTCAAGTGGTTAGCCGCGCACCCATCTATAAAACAATTTACTCGTTTCCCTTATAAAATATTTGCACTTGAACAGCTCATATTTTATTTGAGGATGGAAATAAGTATCGCGAAGGAAAGACTATATACCGCGCCATGATGACGTTTACATTGACTAATAGGTTGTGGTAGGCTTGTTTGAAATAGAGCTGTCGGTAAATGATAATAGTCGATGAGTCGAAATTGGGGTTACGCAAATTATTCAGTTATTAAGTATCGACTGGACGTACGAATAAGGACTGGGTACAAGTTAACGCAGACACAAAATTGGATTGGATTGCCTATTACAGATATGGAAGTTTTCCCCCTAAGCAATGTCATTGTCAGTAATGCAAGGCGCATATGTAGCGAAATAAAAAATTGTTCCTGTTTTGTGTCAAAAATTTTTTTGAATGGAATTTGTTTTGCAATTTTTCGAACGTTATCGAGATATTTTCTTGCAGTTTTTTTCAATTTACAAATGTGTAAACATAACAGCAGGTACTTTTACAATAACTGCCAGAGTAAGGAGGCACTGCCCAAGTCGCACCTGGCTCGTTTTGTACAAAACGATATAAAATATTGTCAAGTTCCTCCAAAGTAAAGTTTGTGTTCCACTTGTCACTGAATCGCGTTTTGTTGGTTGTTGTCGACATGAAAACCAAGTACTTGACTATTGTCTCTTTTTCCTTTTCGTGATCGACTAAAGCGAGTTATGAGCCTGCAAGTGTGGATGTGTGCAAAAAACACCTATAAAAGAGTATTTATCAGTAATATTAAAGTACAAATGTGAAGTAAGCGCGTGAGATTAGAGTGTAGACAAGTGGCTTTCAATCCAGGGTCTCATCGCAAAAGCCTAACACAAACGTATGGACGTTTATTCTCCTTTAGTGCATGGTTTTCAAGTACGCTCGTTCATTTTACAATTCAGAGCGATGACTGATGACGACTATATACATGTTGTTGAATGATTTACCTGGTAACATTATGTATTTATTAGTTTTATGAAAGATCGACAGGGACGTACTGCATGCTATTTTTTAAAGTAGAAAGTGTATGAGCGAAGTGAGGAGATGAGGGCGTGCTCCGACTACATATTCCATGTTTTTCTACATATATAATATAATACTTTTCAGCTGCGTATTAGAATCGGTAAAATACTTTTAAGTAGGGTTTGCAACTGCAAGCACTTACTTTTTTTTAATCCTCTATGGGTTTCGCCTTAAAAAAATCATCCAATTCGTTTCAGATTATATGCAAATCAGAGGATGGCTAGAGCAAGCAAAACAAGACGAAAATTGAAGTCAGACCAGTGAAAAAAGGATTAAGCGAGTTTTTCCTTGTAAAACTATGAATTTTATTTACTTTTGGATAATCTGGGACTTGAAGTTGGAAGTGGGGAAAAAGAAAATTGCTAACGCAAGATCCTTTTTTTTGCATACATTTATTCTTGCCAGGAGTATGAAAACTGAAAACTTACTTGGAATTAATTAACCTCTCTGAAGACGGCGAAGAAATAAAAAATTGGTATTTTCCTAGTAAAAGATGAAGGTTTTCGTGATTATGAAGCAATAGTACAAGGAGGATGTGTAATGTGACAGAGAAATCCCATAGAAGAAATAATAAACGTACGTAACCAAAGCGGTAAACATTTGTTTTTGGTTTCCAAAATATGCTCGAATGTCATTATTTTCGAAACTTTAATTGTATATCTGTTTCATACTCTAATAATCTTCTGTATGTCAATGGGCTCGTGTTACGGCATAGTTGTGAAAAAATTAGGATTAAAAATTATGCACAAGAATACATACCATGAAGCATTCAAAGGAAATGGCAGTTGTTGTCATCATGTTTCCTTTTCATATTATATATTTTCATGTTCATGCCACAGGGGTGCAGTTAGTCATCACTTTTTCGACATGCATATCAAAAGTTGATAAGGCCAAAGTATGCGCAAAGCCCATCCGCTCAAAGCGGAATCACTTTTAATGAGATCAAAATGTTCAAGAAAAATCTGTCTCAAACATTCTCCGAAAGTAATTACAATCATGCTGGAAAATTGTTATGTCAGATTTTTCCCCAAAACAGCGTGCAAGAAGATGTGAAGATAAAAAACGACCGATGAAACAGCAAGAAATCTCGAGGAAAGCAACGTCAGAGCCAAAGTTTGCAGGAGTATGTTCGCCAACTTTTCTATAAAGCCTATCAACATTATTTTTCTTGTGACAAATCTATGAAACCTATCATACCATATACTGAGCATATAGAAAACTGTGAATGCTTAACTACCACCACCATCACTTTCTGTTCCAAAAAACTGCTTTTACCTCACGATTATCGTAACAGTACTATTTATTGCGATTATTTACTGAGTTCGTGCCAAAATGTCAGAAATAAGCAGTTTATAATAATAAGGAAAAAATCTACTTGTTTTCTGCTTATTTATGAAGGGAAGAAACGAAGAAAAAATTAATAATCGATCATGTTTAAAATAAACCTGCTGACAAATGATTTCCTTTGCTTTTAACTTTGCCATTTCGAATGATGCCGCAGAAATACTATAGCCTGAAGAAGAGCGCAATAGCCTGAAAGCGATCTCCGTGATATAATTTTCTATTTGCAACAGTTTGTCATGCCTTGTGCATTGTTGAAGTGAAGACGTATTGACGATGATGATGATTAAAGCGTGGTACTGATCCGACTATACATTGACATGAAGACACTTTTGTGCAACGTGGTGAAGTAAGAAAATTGAGGTCACAAGTCACACGACCATCTCCGTAGACGAATATGGGTAAGGAAGATTTTCTGTGTATAACGACGGCCGTCATTTTCCCAAAGGCTTGGTGCGTGAACTCATTACTGCATAGGTAACTTCTGCGGTATCGAAAATGAAACGATGCGATTCTCATAAACTGCAACATTTTTAGACCTGGAAAACTAATGAAAGACGCTCATGCTTTTTTTTTAAGTAAATAAAAATATTGACTACAAAAATAAATTGGTGACGTGGATGCATTCAAGCGACAAAAACTTATGGGGGCAATCTTCGTGACTGTTTTGATGAATAGGCGTTTTAATATGCTTTTGTCTCTGCGAATGGATACATGAGTAGACATTACTTACAACCGTATCAAAATCCAAACCTGCGATTGACGAAATCCTAGGTCGATAGGATTGTTTTCATCGCGAAGACGACAAAATTGAAGTTGTGAATGGAGTCGACTAAGTGTGTATACAAAAGGAACTGCATCAATGGTCGTGAAAAAAATGAATGACGTGCATAAGATGGAGGCTGAAACATCTTGCTCAAAATGTTATTTCTTTGTATAGTGTTGCCTGTTTTACGAGGAAAAAAAAGGCGTCCAACAAGTGAATGTAAAAGTGGGTCTAATTGTTAGTGTCGTACAAAAAAGATAAGAATTCTTTAGTTCGTTAAACACCGCCTATGGTCGTGAAAGGAAACAAAAACCTGGTCTTTGTCTGCTTGATGTTGTCGTTGGCATTCAGCGTTTGCTACCGTTTTTGGTGGTTGCTCTCGATCAACAAGACTCACTGTCAAAAAGATCAGTGTAACAACGGCATTGCTTTACGTGCTAAATCATGTCGTCACGCTTAAACTTAGTGGTACTATAATTTGCAAAACTTATGCGAACACCTTTTGAGTAGAGGTTTTCCTCTATCTCTTACTTAGTAAGTCAGACAGGTGCATCTTTTTTTTTTGCAGCTGTGCTCATACAAGGTAGCCGGATGTCTACTAGGAACAATATTTGTAAGGGGTAGTAGATAAATAGCATGCTTATGCTACGAAGAAACGAAAACGGACGTAGAAGAATAGAATATGTGTATTTTACCATTTTCTCTATTCCCCTAATTGTAGTAATTTTTTCAACTTGAGGAAGAGCATAATGATTTGATTGTAATGCGTACTGCATATACACAAACACGGCATTGAACTATGCTAGCATGCATAAATTTCTTATTACAAGGCAAATCCTCCTGTTTATTCAAAAGATGTTTTTAATAGTAATGTCTGATTTTTGTATGAAAGCAACGGAGAAAAATAATGTCGGTTTTACGATTATATTCGGTCAGCTCCGATAAATGCATTTGAGAACGCTGTGTACACCCTGACGTACATATCATCATGAACGCTAACAAACATGCTTGCACCATGAAAACAACAATATATATTTTTATATTCGTCGTGAAGTATGATTGTGTATTGTGTATGTTTTGCACAATCTTCACATTACCTTAACAAAGTTCCCGTTGGCTGTGTTTTTATCTTCCTGTAATTCCTGTAGGGGATTTAAGGAACACAGGTTTTGGCAGGTTAGCGCAAAATAAAATGCGAACGCTTATTTTTGTTTTAAATTAAGAACCATAGCGGCGGTTTTAAAAAGATTCACGGCCATACTAGATACGTACCTATTGGTAATGCACAAATGAAGGAATTACTTTGCAAGTTGTGATTATGATGATGACAATGATAAGAGGTAGCGGTAATGAGTGTTTAAAAGTGCAAGGCATACAACACACACGTTAAGGTTAAGGTGAATGAGATAAATGGGAATAAGAAGTCTGCTAGAAATTGTAATGTTGGTTACAGTTGTACTAGTTAATATGTTTGGTACGACGAAGGAGTGGAATAGAAGCTCTTGAAGAGAGGAATGTGCAAATGGTCATATTGGGTTAATTTTTTTTACAAGCTTTATGTCAAAAGTGTGCGGTATCTATGTTCCTTGGCTGTAATTAACTTACGGATTTGGCGACTTGCGAACTTGGAGGGATGTGGAAAACATTGAAGAAAATGATTAGTATGCAATATGATGGAGCAGTATGCTTCTTGACTGTTGAGTGACAATTTCTTACTAGGTTTCTTTATTATACCAAGTTGTATTATTACTGCTGATACTGATGTAATTTGTGGAATTTCATGCCTCTAGACCATAAGAAGATTACGAGCAGTTGGTCAATGGGTAAGTAGTTGAGGAAATAGTATTTTATTGTCTGTTTTGAACAAGAAACAAGGAAGGAAATCGGACATTTGCCGAGTTAAATTGCTTTGCGAGTGTGTAACATATGATGATATTCCAGTAGTCATAATAGGACTATAAAATGCGATGTAGTTACTCTATAATTTTGTATTTAAAACGATTAATGATAATATTTACTAAATTTACTAGTAACAGTCGCAACATTTTTACAATTATCATTATGGGACACCATAAAGCTTCAAGAGCGGGTGCTCATATAGTACGTCTACCGCACTATGTCGCTTTTTGTTATTCCTCCGCGACGTTTTTTTACCGGCAAACCAAATTACCTAACAACGCCTTTTGTACTACTCCGCACAAGACATTCATGGTAGATCGAGAGTAGGTTGCAGTGAATACTCTTACTGACGAGGTTGCTCATGAGCTGACATGAAATGAGCAGTTGTTGATGCTTAGATAAACCAGTAAATTAGGCAAGTTGACTTAGAAACTCCTACAAAAAATATTATATTGAATCAGCGGATTTCTTCATGCCTATTTTAACCAACGACCACTATGCAAAATCACAATAACTGGTGACTACAACAGCAAGCAGAAAACGCGCGCAGACTAGAACTATCCGATATTTTGTTAAAATATTTTGGCGTTTATCGCATGCGTTGAGTTACAGATAGTTCGTATAAACATGCATAAACGGCGCAGCAAAAAAATCAACCTGAAACAACTTGAGAGTGCACATAAATTTACTGTAAAAAACTATCTGACCTATAATTTTGTTGCACTGCTAACTTAAAAGTAATAAAAATCTAGATTAATTTACGATTTTTATCTGTCGATGGTTTTTATCATCCTGAATGTTAGCAATCGAAAACGCTCACCACATGGAGAACTGTGACCCTCCGTTGCATTATTTTTATTGACGGGTAAACGCACCCGACTCGCCGATTAATGTAATGTGTCGCACAATAACATTACCGTAATTAGCATGCTTTCATTGTATTTTGTTTCTTTATGAGACCAAGATCCTGTTATCAGTTATCCATCAACTAATTGTTACCAATATAAATTGACGTGTTCGTCACTTAAACCTATGTATATGGATGTCTATTGTGTGACGTATAGCTCGTTAAGTAAGATATTGTTGGTCAATTTTTAACCGTAAGAAATTGCCTGGCTGAATTCTTCTCTTATGTACAAAGAAAATAATACATGTTGATAGGAATTTAGTAGTTCATCATTCCATAGTTCTCTGTATCCTCTACGTCTGCAGTTAAATTAAATATTATAGTTTACCGAATAGCATCCTATTGATGGCAACTTTGTGCGTAGGCTATAAAAAGGACGGTCAGGAATGTCTTGTACATTGTACCCATTTAGTCACCATCAGCTTTTTTATGTGGATCATGATAATGAGGGTGTTAAATGAAATGAATCCCTGTAATCTTATTTTTGTCTGACACTACTACGCATCCACGTCTTTGTCTCTTTTGTTGTGCAAAGATCCTTTTTATAAACGGTAAACGGACTTGCTCAACTGGGAACTTTTGCGCAACATACGAGCTGCTTGATAATAGCTATTCTCATCATGAGGATGAGGACACTTTGATGGTCGGACACTTCGATGACCAAACAAAATGTAAATGCCCTTACCCATGAATACCCACTCAGAGCACTGATTAAGGTGTGGAATGTGCTGCGAACTTGTTGTGCAACAACTTGCGTGTTGTCTCATGTGTGTGAACTTTGCCCGACAAAACTTTTGTATTTACAAAAACGTTGCGTGGCCTAGACAAAATAAATGGAATAAAGTGTGATAGTGTGAGCTATTAAAGTAATTTATGGTATGAATTTACATAGTGGTTGGTGACATGACATGAGGCTGTATATCCTTCATTTAATTTTGTCTTTGAAGCAGTTTTGTGAGCATTTTAACCTGGATGGATGGCATGAAGTTAATAATCAGTTGAATCTATTGATGACACGTTAATCTAAATCGAATCTTAAGCTTATTTTAATTAACTTCCAAAACTGACTCCGTTATGTTTAGGATTTTATCTTATTTTTCGGCAAACCAAGTTATTTAATGAAACTAGGTAAATATTTAAGAGTGATGGAATATTGGTTCCATGTTGTAGCACATGTTTCCACTTGTTTTTTCTCTAAGGATGGCTTTTATATGCAGCGTCTGAGCTCTTTAAAGTTTGCCTGTAACCTGTAGGTTTCGATGCAAAAAAATACCAACTGAGTTTCCATGGAATCCATAATAAACCTGCGAATAATCTCTTTTCGTTTGCGAATTCTTCAAAGAACTAAACGCTTGCTAGGAGTAAGATATCAATGCAGTGGGCCTGGAACAGTGCATATTATTACGTATACAAAACTCAAGATACCTAGTCGGCATGCATACGTACCGTGCTATTTATATCATTTTAGTTTTTAAGTTGATCTCCACCCTATTCTGATGCTCGGAACGCTGTAGTTTGCATACTGTCTTGGCTCAAGTGTTTTTATGGGCCAGAAATACGCTTCATAGCCACTTTTGCATTTTTTGTGGTTTCACGTGAACCTATAGAAGAAGTAAAACAATATAAAATTCTTAGAGCAAGATTTGCAAGTTGCACGGTTGGAAATTGCATGCATGGATCGCTGGACTGTTTACTGGTTGGATAGCATCTTGGAAGGGAAACGGGAAGAGTAAGATTGATGATCATTGCCATCATTGGCATTGGTATGCGCCCGTTGCCATTTTTCCCATTTATATTTTCTTCAGCACCATCTTCGTACTACTTTTTTCTGCTTGGTGTGATATTGCTCACAGTCAGTGAGCGTTGCCGAGATGTTTCTGAATCATCTTGTCATTTCCTTTGATCTCATTACAAAAACTTATTCCGTTAACAACAAAAGTTTGGTTTTTTGTTGAGTCGGTTCCAAAACAGTCATTCAATATGACTTGTGTCCCTCAAGATCAAGCATATGCTATCAATGGAGTGAGGACATGAAGCATTTTCTGCCGAGTTGATGGTTTTCCAAGATGCTTGTGGGGGTTTCAGGGAAATAATATTTGTGCGTGCGTGTGTGCAAAAAAAGTGCTTTATGGTAGAAAAACGTCTTCAACAGCTACAAAACGGCATCTATTTTGGCTTCAGCACTTCAATTTTTTCTGTGAAATGTTCCATGTAGAGTAGTTTGTTCGTTGGGACCTTTTCAATCAATTTCTCCTGTCACTGTATCTCCTTGGCATCTTCAATTACTAGTCTGCATGTTATGAATTGATGGCCTGTAAGCTGGCAAATTAGACATGGAAAAGTATAACTAACGAAAGAAGTAGAAATAGTGGTACAATTCTTTAGTCGCTTTGAATGGACTCAAGTCCTTACTTTGCTTGTTCATCACACTCATCGTTGTCTATCTTTTCTTGTTGATAAAACTAAAACCTCGCTCTCGTTACTGCTAGCACTGGGCACTGACATTTTAGAGTTAGAGCTTGTGTTGTTGAGATGTTCGCAGTGTGAATCTAATTCTGGTGCTGTTGGCCGACGCCAACCATACATCATCATCAGCATTCTTTAAAAAAATACTCTTGGTAGTTACGTTGCTACGGACGGCATCCTTGTCTACTCATAAATGTATCGAAGACAAGACACAAGTAAAAATGCATAAACT
Source organism: Akabosia matsudoensis (assembly GCA_019593645.1). Classification (NCBI taxonomy): domain Eukaryota; kingdom Metazoa; phylum Arthropoda; class Collembola; order Entomobryomorpha; family Paronellidae; genus Akabosia; species Akabosia matsudoensis. Next base: position 72,160 of record VICI01000008.1, on the reverse strand, counting down.
GTTGCAAATTATTTGTTATTTTTTTTGTACGAGTCCATACCAAACGATATTTATAGTCTTGGCTCACCTCTTGAGGCGAATGATTAGCAATAACTTGAAAGGATTTTAGTCTTCGCTTTAAAAGGCTTGTGGAATATATGCAAAAGAAAATGTTCGAACTAACCAGATTAATGGCTGTTGAAATATTTGCGAAAATTCAATTACAGTGTTCGCCAGAAAAGAACTGCGGGTAGTACACTTGCGTTGATTATAAAAGCTGTGAAGCTACAGCTATAATGACGAGGTTGAAAACAAACCAACGAAGAAAAAAAAAGAAACAGAAAAAAAGATTACAATGACATACCCTAGATGAGAGCTTTCCAATGATGTGTCCCTTCATGGGCTACGTCTCAATGTAAAACCAGAAAGTGGACCCCTGACTCTTGAGCAACCGAGATGAAAACCTACAGGAATTTTTCCACGGACCTAATTCATGGCTCTCAACCAAGTTTGAACTAAATCGGACCAAAAAAGAAAAGTTTACCTCTTACCCCGGCCCTTAAGTTCGACTGATTGGGCTGAAACTCAAAAGTTTTTTTGCCAGTGACCTAAGGTATCGCTGTACCAAGTTTGTTCCAAGTTGGTCAAAGTACATAACTTGTAGAGCGTCCACAGACAGACGGACGGACAGACAAACTCATCGAAGTCATTACTTGCTGAACATGTTGAGCTTCTTAATAAAAAACATCTTATTATGGATGCAATAATTTTTAATTGTTATAAGAGGACAGTTAAGTCTAGCATCAAGAGAATATCTACAAATATAAAAGAGCCATTTCACCTTGATCGGGATATTATGTTAATCATATTTCCTATTCCTAAGTGCTGAAATTCAATAGTAGTTTTGGAAATATCATCAGTTGATCTTCGATAACGAGAGAAATCTACATTTTCAGAGTTTTTATAGTTTTCTCGAGGAAATTTCAACTTCAGATTTCTTTCGTAAATGGTGTTAAGGAAATGGTAATCGGAAAGAATAATCATTATCATTATCATTAACATGATTTTGTTTTGTCTCTCTCAAGCTAGCGAGTTGTACAATAACCATGCCCAATTTGTCAAAGCTCTCCCTTGGATGAGCGTATGCAGTATTAATATTGTGATTATTATGAATAAAAGTTGTGAGACTTTTTACATTGTACCCGCAATATTCTTCTTAGCTAGTGGTACTTGGTACTATTCATTCGCATAAAATATTAAGGCATCTGTAATGCATTAACATGTTTCATAACAATATTTTTAACGACTTACACGATTACATGATCCTTGAATTATATGCATAGAAAAAAAAATGCATGATGGTACTCACTGTTAGTAAGGTAAGGTATGACAGCGTTAAGGCATCAATAGTCAAAGTAAAATCTGGTGGACTCTGAATGGACTATGTCAGCATGATTGACACGTGGTTCATTCATGCTACAGTCAGAGTCACACTCCCAGTCCCATTCGATTAACTTCCAATCCTAATGACATTACGATTTGTGTGTATAATTGTACTTGAACGTGTAGATGTTAAAATACCACCATAGTTTGTCGGGATTGAATGATTAACCGGCCTCCTCCAAAATCCATTTTCGCACTAATCCTAGTTTTCTTTATTAATACTTTTTATCGCTGATTGCTGAAGTCGAAATCCCTTGGTATAAATCGAGATTAGATATCGGTAGTAGCTATCATCATAAAAAAATCAAAAAACAATCTATTCAAAAACCTTCACTATAAAGTTAAGCAAAAGATTTGTAGATTTCAAGGTTTTTGTGAAACATGCTGCATTGTGAGGACAAAAAATACAAAACGGCAGGATCAGAGATGCTGCTATTTTACCTAAGAGACATGTTTTCTGCGCGTAGATAAAATAAACAAAGCACTTGAGATTGTCGTTTTTGTGGTGAGAAGACCTTGATGATTAACACATAATATTATGCAGTGTTGTAACCGTGCTAATACCGTAGGAAGATAACAAGGTTTGTCCCGAGTTTTTGATAATGGGCTATTTGCTCATGGACATGCGTCATCAGCGGGAACGACGTGATGTATCGACCCATATAAAATGTCACGGATGCATTACAACCAACAATGCCTTAACAATTTAGCAACAGAATTTAATTCAGACTCACTTTTACTTTGTTAAGATTTTGTGAGTTTTGTCAGGTATGCAGTTGACAGAGTATGACTAGATTTTCTAATGTGGATGGCAATGTAACACATTTTTGGTATGTATTTCCGGACTCCATATTTATAATATCAATCAGAAATGATAGATGGAGGCGATGAAATTAATATTCATTTTCGAAGGGAAGTCAATTGCAGACGGATGTAGCGTCGATGCTACGACTTTGGCGGGAATTCGTCACAGATCATATTTTTGAGCTTGACAGTAAGCAGAAAAAAAAGAGAAAATGTTTCATGGAAAAGACAGAACTGCCAATTTTGACTGTGTTTGAGAAAAATAGTCATTTCCCAGTATTAAAGGATAAGTCGAATTAAGTTTTCATATCAGAATTGCCATCCGTTCCTGACTCCTCGCCATTTTGACTAAACACACGCCAAGATTTTCCATTAATCAGTTCTAAAGATTAATAGTGATAAAAACGTCTTTCATGACATATAAAGATCTATTCCAAGAAAAGCAATTTGAGAACGCTGAAGCTTCCGATTTTCAGCTGATTAAGGCTGTAATCCCACTAGTTCTTTAATGTTTGTTTTGAAGCCAAGTAGACAAAAAAGATGACCATATTCTCGAACATATTTGGAACAATACTTGCTAACCTGTCAACTTGTTTGAGCTGAGCCGATGGAACTCTTTTCGATAGATATGAAGTGGGGCACGAGTTTTCCCTAAGCTATACCATTACTATCAAAAGTTATGTGGTATGGATTACTTATTCGTCCTCCCAGCAATCCTTCCACTAGCTGTCAGCAAATTAGGCCATTCTTTCCACGAAAAATGCTGCAATACTATGGCATTTATGATTGTATATGAAATTACTCCGAGCAAGCAGCTTGCATTGTAGGGGCAAATCTCACAAAAACAATCACATTTGCTTAAAATAATGAGCTGCTAACTGTATCAATGCTCGCACTAGATTGGAGTGATTTTTGTTTCCATTTTGGTGTCTCAGCAAATGCATTTTATCATTGATTCCTATCGCGACAGATGTGGATTTCCCAGTAACGTATGTGCGAATAGTTTTCGGCGAATTACCAAAAGAGAAACGTGTATATTTGCACATCTGGAATGATTATTTACTTAAACTCCTTTGTGGTCAATACATAAATTTGGCAGATTTGGGATATATTGCAGATTTTCTACAAGTGCAATTAATGAATTATTTTTTAAATACATTCGTGATCTTACATATGTACATACACACGTTACAATATCCATTGTCATTGTGCAAACCAAATTGTTTATAAAGATAAAGATGAAAGAGGAAAGGCGAAATGAGGCGTGACATCATGTGGCAAAGCCACATCGCATTTAAAATAGACCAGAGAAACGCCAAATGCATCCAGATCATGAGCAAATAGCATCAGGCGTCGAATCTGCATGATCAAATGGAGAAGCAACAGCATCATAATATTTCCGTGCATTCGCTTTTGTTGTACGAAATACAATTTTCATATTATACACAATCTTGTGTATTGCATTTGTCTATCTACAATACTAACTTAGTCAAATTGTCTTTGTCTGTTTTATGCCTTCGTCATGACTCGTAGAGATGTTACGCACATGAATTCGTCCGAAGTCACATTTTACATATAACATCCAAATGGACGTAATTATTGTCGATATGATGTAACTAATAAAACTGAATGCACATTAAAGTTTTTAGGCATATGCGGGTAAAAGCAACAGTCAATTAACTATGTTAACCTATCAAAACAAGGACGAGAACCGTTAGTTGCAGTTTTAACCACTGATGAAAATTCATATTTTAAAGTACTAATCATACGCGTGCCAAATCAAAGTAACTGATCATAATTAACGTAACGAACCTAAACTTATCCGTGAATTCAGTAAGATTAGTTTTTATAGGAACCGATATAGTTTCTGTTATTGGACCGAGCAAGCATTGTTACTGGACTGAGTACGAGCATAACGTGGTTGATTTCATCAGTCCGGTTGAAAATACCGTCGTCGTTGCTCTATGATTCTTAATATAGAAGTGATGATGCGAAAGGGAATGGATCTAGTGGATAGTGGATACTACCTATTTCAGAGAGTTTTTGCAACCTTTCAAAACAACAAAGTAACAAAAATTTCAACGTTTTACGCACGGTAAAATGCACAAAAAGGTTTATTTCATTCAATTATCGTCTTGTGTTTAAACACAAGACTACCTGAAGAATACCTTTTTGCTTTTTGTTGGTAAATTTCGGATTGCTTACAGTGACGTCCTTCTTTCAACTCCCTACGTACGAATCAAATGCATTGTGTTGCAGTTTGAGGACAGTGGCGTAGATGCATTCTATTGTCGATTAAATTTACGGTTCATTGTTGATTTAGTTTGCGGTTAGGTGAGCCACGGTTGTGACGCTGCACAAAGCATAATATACGCATCACTCACAATGCCTACATAATCGTTTTGTGGTATGACGACGAATGCCATTCCTTTGGAAGACAAGAGAGGAGGACCGATATGTTACTCATTGGTAACAGTTTCTACCGAAGTATATGTATTCAAGTAGTTTGTTGTTTGCTTTAACTAAATGCAGATAATGTAGTTTTACAAACTAAGCAGATCATAACTGGACCGCTGTGTGCTATACAAAACGAATTAAAAGTGCACAAGGAAAAGTTGAATTAGTAATACGCATAAATAACATGAAATTCATTCAATATATGATCTTTGAAAGCAAATGTTGTCTCATCGCTTATAATGTTATTTTCAGTAGATCAACACCCAAAATATTGTCCGAAAAAAACTTCATTTTTTTATAATGATTAAAATGTAACAAAGGTCGTTTGTCAACTCAGAGGGGTATGAATGATTAGCAGTTTCATGGTACGAGGGATGATATCCATGTGATAAAATCACACCTAATAATACGATGCGTTAAACTGAATGGTAGAGTAACGTGGATTATGTTTTTTGCCAAATCGTCATCGTGAATCGTAATAATAAAGCACTTCCACTGATTTGTAAGTTAAGCCATTTCACTTTGGAGCTATCAGTTTTCCTGGTAAACATTGATAAGGAATTGGTGCTTGCAAAAGACTAATGGCAAAATATTGAATATGAGCAATAATATTTTACATTCAGCGTCATCGGATGTCGGAAAGTCGTCCCACTGAATGGTTTGCTTTCATTTTTTTCTAAATTAGACATACATTTACATGTAGTTCTCGCTAAATGTTCGTTGAACAAGGCCATATTTCACCTTTTTCTCGGCATTACACCTATCCCTGAAACGCTTCAGTGGTCTCAAAGTCGCTTGTCTGTTTGAAATATCAACGATGGAGCAGGTCGGCGCCACTAAGCTCCAAAACTATTCCCAATCAATCCACGTTCGCAAGAAGTATGCAAATGCCAAGTCTTTCAAAACCTGTGTGATATTCTGCATTGAATACCGTAATGGAATGTCAGCTTTGGACATAAGAGTTGGAATTAAATTATACCACCTACTTTTATCAGGGGTTGTTTGTATTAAGGCAAGCATAAATATCACTATTAGACTTATAATTAATATACATTATTCAAGATGGATGATGACATTAGCCTGGAACCATTTTCTAGCTGTGTGGGTGTAGAATAGCTGGTGGGCGCTCGTGAAAGTATGCCATTAAATTAAATGTATGAAGTTCCATGATTGTGTAGAGAGCTTAGAAAAAAGAATGGAACTAGTTGGGTGGAAAATGGAATCTTGCGTTTTTAAATGTTACGTTACATCGTAAGATCATGTTGATGCACCAGAAAGGTTCTGATAGGATGTACGATTTTATGCAGTTGTTGAACCTAATAACGAGTAATTCTTCTGCTACAGGCGTAAAAACTAATTCAGTGATGTGTTCTAATTTCGCTGGAAGCATTTTGGGTGCAATGGAAAAAAAATCGGCACATCAACAACGTTTCAGTGCATTGACTCCTTTTTAAAACTTTTCATCTTCCTTTGGTAATGGGTAGTGAACAGTTTACGAGTAGTACATTGCAAAAAAGTTCATTCCCAGTTCTCATACCATGCATGCTCAAGATAAAAATCTTACAGAAGAGAAAGTGGTGCTTTGTGTAAGTGTAAGGAAGCAAGTACGACAGTGTTAATGTTGCCAGCATTGAGTAATAAAGGAAAAGTCGATTTATGAATGACATCGTTTATATAAGGTTTCTTCATATTAAGTATAGGTTCCTTCTGTTGGAAATATGCATAATAATTCTATAAAGACTGTCGAAATCGAAATGTTTCTGGCCTGTACAAGCCGCGAGTGCGGTTAAGTGGGCCAAGCTCCAAAATTCATTAAAACTTTGGTTTTTGTTTCCTCGTATTTCGCATTATTAGTGGATCATAATCCGTCTGCCTGCGTAGTAGGCACTATAAAGTATTCAGTTTCGCCGGCAGTTTCAGTAAATGACGCCGTTGATGATGAAACGCTGACGTTATAATGTATTGCGGTGATGTTTTAGAGTACCGATGTCATTGTTTCCTTGAGGTTTTTGTGCTTTCTGTTAGTATATTCGAGAGCTTTCAGTTCGCTTCGGAGATTCATTGTGAAGTTGGGAAAATGGGTGCGTTGGAGGGAGAAGCATGATTTTTGCAATCTCAGCAATGCTGAATACAAGGCAGCTTCGTCGGCAGGATAGTAAGAGCGGACAACAAAAGAGTTTCAAAATATTTCATTTATACATAGTATAAAACTGGATCCCATTTTGTGATTCGATCAATGATCAACTCTGCAAAATATTGAATAAACAAAGCTTTCCCTTCCATGAAACGATTGCGCGAAAGCTGTGTTTTAAACATCTTTTATATGTTGCAACAACTTGTGCGACTGGTTCTGAAACTGTAGTTACTGCTTGATATTTCGACATTGATCACAAATAATAAATCACATTGTATTATTGAAGTGAGTTAAAATTGGTGTCAGAAAATGATTTTCCTGTTTATATAATATGCGTCTTAAGTTATATTGCTGATCGAAGAATTCTCTTACGGGCTTTGACCGAATCCAGAAGGTTATCAACATCAATCATTCATCACCATCAATAGGTTGCACTATTCGTAACCCCGGTTTTCATATTTTATCAATGAACCTTCTTAATAATCTAAAGCAAAGTGGAGGCCGGCCTTTGTCCCTGCAGCAAAAAAATGTAGTGGTTTATCTTACGCGGCATGTGAATGCTTTATCACAATTACTAAACATCAAATGCCAATAGTAACAAAAATATTTCATTACGTGCTCAGTTTCTTTCTGCTCAGAACATTTCTTACGTCGCGTCGTTTAGACTAGTGAAAAACCCGAATGAAATTCAAGGAGAAGGAAAGCTCGAAGTGCGAAATGATCGCAACAAACCAGCTGAATAGCTGAAATGTCCATTGAAAAAGAAAATACATAGTGCAAAATGAAAAAAGATCTAGTATGCGTCAGTAATTTTAGATGGTAATGCATTTGTTTGAGCTCTTTTACCGTATTTGCCACATACTTACTGCACCATCCAGGGTCTGAGTTATGTTTCAAGCAGGTAAATTGTGTTATCAGTGGTTTTCAAAAAGAAATGCGTTTTGACCTGATACTCTTTAGTGCTAAAATCAATTATTGTGGCAGACCGACGTAGTAACTATGATGGACAAAGCTTGCAGAGGTATGTCAAACAGTATTGGCCTGTGGGATTTATGCCGAAATGCAACTTGCATGTTGGTGTATTCTGAAGGGAGTCGCCAAAGAATACATTTTCCAGCTGTAATGCTCGTATTGAAAATCACGTACATGTTAAACTGGAGTAAATAAACAAACTGTCAAGGGTTTCTAAGCACCAAGTGAAATATGAGTACAGATAAGCATAAAAATCATCTTAGAAAATGAGTAACTAACTTGAATGGCTCATTAATGGTCTGACAACTAAATGATTGTTGTAAAATGACCAAGCTTTCAAGCGTCTGCACCTCAAATGGAAAAAGTAAACGTCAATAAGAATGGTTGACAAGCACACTATTAAAACTGCTGCCAATTTCATACATGATGATGAACATGAACAGTATTTTTCTGCATAAGATTATACTAGGCTCATCCTTACACCAAAACTCTCTTTGGTCCAGTAAAATATTACAAGACGAACATACACAACATTACGTAGAGCGTCATTAACACAAGACACAAAAATCTTGTATTCTTAACTGCATGCACAGTGTAATAGACGATGGAAAGATACACTTTTGATTTACCGTTAGGCCGTTCTTTGGAAAATAAGTACATAACTTTAGTGTAGTTCAAATAATAAATGAGCAGTTCCAAGATTTACAGCGTGTGTAAAATTTTGGCGTTGTTGGCTTATGAACAAAACGTACGGTCATTTTCATGCTATCCCTGTTGAAATCTGAATGTACATGCACATGAACTTAAGTAATAACTCGCAATAGTGTGTAACTTTGGAAGTACGCTTGTGTCGGCGGTCATTTTTAACACTGCTGTAAATCACTGTTGAAATTTACCTCAGTTACGAACTGTTTTAAGCTCAAAAATTTTTAAACATGCTTGAATGAGTTTAGCTCAAACAATTCATCGAGCTCGATGGAAAATACTTCATAACATGGATCATAATATCTGCGGGTTAACGTTGTAGCGGGTTATCCTTCTAGATTTCCATTTTTTTTCCTGACTTCAGGCAGAACTATAATCGTAATAAAATGACTTTGCAATTATATAGTCATAGTGTCCATTCACTTCCGCCTTTTATATTGCACGAGCACATGGTACTTACGTGTTCTAAATTTAGTACTTTCCATAGTAGTACAGGACGCGTGAGGTTATTCCATGTTCTCTAGTTTATTTTGCCCGTTTGTTGGTGCTCACGCTTTTAGGGTCAGTGCATACACTTGCACTTCTCCCTTCTCAAAGAGCAGACCGGAAGCACAATGATATTTCACAGGTGAATATGCAAACGATTAATCTTGGCGTTCTTTCTTAAAAAAGTTCTGCAGGCAGGCATCGATGAAGATGTATCCACTAGGTTGCCAAAAAATGCTTCTGTTCGGAAGTGGGTGGTTTACACAATATTCAACATGCATAACAGACGATTATGCATAACAGTATTGCTCTTCTGCAAGTTGAGGAAATATTTTCTAGTGTTGAATTTTAATCTGGTGGTAGGTACGCAGCTTTATTTTACCATCCACTCGATCAATTTGAAGGGATCATGAAATCATTTGATGTGATTGTGAAATCATTCTTTACTGGGTAATAACAATAATTTAGGTTTGTAATCTTAGAAACCATAACATCTTTGTAGTAATATAACAGAACGCAAAAACTGCAAGAACACAGATAACACCAATCCAGAAACTGTAAAAAATCATACAATTATTTGAAATCTATCACCATTAATAATAATTGGAAAATACCCATGGTGAAAAATAATCAAGTCGCCCTACGCGTAATGCATAGAGGGGCATACAAGGAAGTTATTTTGTTCCAAAGGTTAATTGATGATATGAAAGGGATGATGAGCATGGCTAGACAGTGTGATGTATGATGCATTATACTCTTGTATCTCTGTACAATTCGACCAATAATACTAATATGCATATGCTATATACGATGTCAGTCTAAGAATGAAGAATCAACCTATTATCAAAGCTTATTCTGTATTCTCGCCGATGGGAAATCTCAGACCATCAAAGATTTTTTAAATAGATCAACTTGTATACCTACTCTAATTTTGTTGTGCGGTGGTCAAAGCAAATATTAGTGGTGTGTTTTCTACAAAGTGGTCAGAAACCAAATGAATTCTTTGATAATAAAATACTGTTTTTTGGTGATGTGCAAGCAGCCTGTCATTGCGAAAAAAAAATACCGTAAGGTGTAACGCTACATAACGTGTACGTACCTAAACCAAGAAACGAAACAATGTTTTCAAGTGTTATCTTTAAAAACCAAAACAATTACGGAAAATGTAATGAAATTCAGTATTAAAAGATCTTTTTTTTTGCCTATTTTCAACACATTCGTTTGGACATATATTAAGGTGGTTGGTTGCTTACTTTTCATCGCCCCCTGTTTCGTGGAGCTGATCCGTATTGCTTAGATTGTATGTTTGGTTGGTGTTCCATTCAGGACTGGCCAATATTGCAGAAAAATGTGCACGTATCTTGAGGCATGAGGCAGCGTATTTGTCTTTGTTGGGCTACTAAGGATGTATATTGACAGTAGCCATTTCCTTATTATGAGTGTCATAGAGGCGCATCTAAAGCTTGTAAAGCGTCATGGTTTTTTTGATGCGTGACGATGGTTAAGCGTATAAAGCAAACGAATCCATTATACGTATTTATGATTTTATTGTAGAAAAATGAGAAAAAAGTTATGTGGGGTGCTTTCTGGCTTGTATCACCAACTTATGTATGTTTAAAAAAGAATACCTTTTCAACCAAGAATATGTGTCGGACAGTCGGACGCGTTTGATTCTAATAACGACGCTCACATATGTCTGCAACACAAAATGTGATTCATTAAGCCTATTGGAAAGTTACACACAAAGCATGAAAGATGTTCCCAGAGATTTTTGATGGTGTTGGGATAAACTTTTAAATGAGTTGGAGAACCGTGGTGGAATCATACCTTTGATTTTATAGGCTGCAGGAATCGATACTTGAGAAACAAATATTAATAGATAGTATTTATCATTGAGTAAACCTTATATCATGAACTTCTCTAGAATTTTCAGATAAATTTATTAGGGAAAAAGTTGAAAACTTAATTTGGTATGCCTCTATCAACTTTTGGAGGGGAAATTTTTCCTCCCATTTTCTAAAAGTTTCAAAGAATGAATGTGGATCCAATCAAGGTGTTCAATGAGTGTAAATGATTGAAAGGAAACATTTTTTTTTCTGTTACTTATCAGACTCGCTGAGAATAAAAGTTACAAGGCTGTGAAATTCGCAAGCGAGGCAAAATGGTATATCACCAGTTTGGTGATCAAGGACAGGGGTAATGTGATATAATCTGAGCAAAAGGCATCAATGTACAATGACGTTAATGAGCTTGTAGTCAACAAGAATAAAAAATTGGTATCAAATAAAATTTTAACAAGCTGAATTCATCTTTTGAAAAAATTCTAACTATAAGAGAACAGAATACCTCCCAATGGCAATATCATTTTACGCGTAACAAGATCACTGAATTTTGAATGACTGTAACTACAAACTAGCACAATTTAATGAACCCTAAAAAGGTATCAAGCGAACCATCATGAAGGAAAGGTCCCAGAACTAAGTCATGAAATATTATTTGTCATCAGCAAGTAAGAGCTATGCTGAAGTCGTAGTTTTTAGTTGGTTTTCCGTAATTGCCCTGATATTGGCTAAGTAGTATACATACAACATAGACTATGCATCGTGTAAAGTAAACAAAGCCAACGTGTCTCACTCCAGGGTAGACAAAATAGGATTTATAGAATTGCGTTACCATTAAGCCATACGTTATAATCATGGACAATATGGCCGTCCATTTTCCTCAGATTACAAAAGGTTTACTTTTTGCAGTTTTGGACCACTGTACGGTGACATAAAAAATCATCTCAGTTTTCCTGGTGATTAGTAAACTATATAATGTGCCTGAAAGTAATGTTTTTTTGTTATGACCAAGTTAATAAAATATTCATATAGTATGTGCATATGATAAGATAAGAAATATCCAAAAAACCTGTTAAACACGTTACGTGTTACATATATTTTTTATAAGTTCAAAGAGTAAATATAGAGGACACTTGAAAGGCTGTGGCGGACCCTGCTTTCAACTTAAGTAACCTTTGCAGCTAACCCTATCCAATACAATGAGTCATCAGGTATAAATTATTTTGAGGAGCCCAATATCCGTTTAAGTGTTCACACTTTCTAAGGTCGTGTAGTTAATATTAAAAATTGCGCTTAGGGTCTGATGTGCAATTTTAAAATTACAATGGAAGGGTTAGAGCTATACGAACCAAGTGATTTACCTACACCCAGAGCAATGTCCGCACCCAAACAACAATTCTTTATGAATCACAAAATTCCTCAGAAATGACTCACTATTCATCGTGAGTATGTAATTCGACTATCAAAACAGGACATGAACATGAACATGACGGTATGGATACCCTATTATTTTCTCTATGGTCAATAGAAGATGGAACAAGTAAAAGTGTTCGTTTTTGCAAAAAATAAAAAAGAATTCTTGGATTGCAGTTCGACGTGAGGGCATGGTCACGTATAGCTTGCACATTGATTGTGCGTGGTAATGGAATCGACAAGCAAACATAGATGACATAGCTGACAGTTAAGCAGTAATTAGATTAATGTATATATTTCATTCATTTGTGATGGAATTTTAGACGATAAATATTTTTGTTGACAAAGTTTCTTCAGAACCAAAAAAAACGTTGAGTACACTGAGAAGTAAGCAGTTAGGACACACATTTAAGCGTAGTTAAGTACCTAAATAAAGCCCGGGCTGCCATTAACAAAATATAGGTAGGTCGTAGGTATGCAATAACAGAGGGATAATGTATATGATACAAACTGATAGATAGACAACGCAACAATAGATGTAGCCAATTTTTTTCCTATGACTTAAGGGGCCATTGGGTTTGTTCATTCATAGCTCAAGTAAAAAAAAGCATGAAGTCATAGAGCGAGCAAGCAACGAACGTTCTCTTTGCACAAGCTGAGAGCCAAATGACGATGATGATGATATGTTAGTTTGTTTAAATTTCATTTAAAACTTTTCTGTGCCCTTTTTTGGCTTAAATGTTAGTGTGATTTGTTAAGATAGTTTTCCTGAGTATATTACACTAAAAACTTTAAAAAAATGTCCACTGTAGTCGCCTGGAATAGATCCAGAAGTCACCATTTAAAATACACAGCACCAAGAAAAACAGAGCAAAAATCCTACACAAAATCTGCATTCCTGATGATTCCGCTANAGCAAAAATCCTACACAAAATCTGCATTCCTGATGATTCCGCTAATTAATTTGATTAACATGAACAGTAGAGGCTTGCTTTGGCGGGAGTTTGGATATGCCTTACAGTCTTAAACCAAGAAACTAAAATGTTTTTAAAGTTTAAATTTCCAACCCTTTACATACTATTGCTGTAAGTGCGATAGGCGAATTTTGGAAGGTACTTAGAACCGGCTATTGTAATGGATGAAAAATAGCTTTGATACGAAAACTATAAGTCCTACAACAATTCATCGGTATGTAGGGACAGTAGCCGGTTCAACGAAATAATTACCCATGTTAGTGGAGTTAAGAAACATGCCAAACATTAGTGTTATGTCGTGCAACGTATGAGCAAACTGATTAGATAATGATGTTAGATAGACAGGTAGGAAAAAAGGGAACGTAAACATGAAAAATTGAAGGGTTAACTTATACGAGACGAAAGCACGCAGCCAAGCGTTGATGTAATCCTCATGAGTCGGTTAGAATGTGCTCTGACGAAAGCAGGCTAAGTGGATGAATAATGAATTTGTGTGCTTTTTTATTCGGCGAAGTCGTGGAAAATGATTTGCGTGTAAGACAAACAACTAGAGAAGATGACGTTTCCTCTGAAATTTTCGGATACTTTTGATAGCCTCCTCAGGGTTAGTAAAAATGTTTATCTGGGAAGCTTGCCTTCAGAAAATAGAAAGGTGCATGGATTTCGACGTTATCTGCTTAAAAAACTGCAATAATGGTGACGTGATAAAGATAATGTTTATACGAGAATGATGAAGAGAGATATTTGTGTCAGTTTCAAAGATGAAGTTACTCATTTGGATATTTTTGTTTCGTGGTTGCAGATGAATGTTGAGTATGTCTTCAAAGAAAGATCAGACAGCGAAAGCCGTGGAGCAGCCAGGAGGAAGAAACGACGGCGGAGGTGGAAGCAGTGCGTTGGGTTCCGTATCCATACCAGCCAACAAGGTGTCCACGACGAGTGGTAGTAAGAGCTCAATAGAGAATACCGCAGGAGTATTGTCGAAAACAACGACTTATGTGTTCCCAAACACTTCAGAGTTGTCAGAGTTACCAGGAAATTCGGCGCCTGGAGATTTATCCTCAGTTGGCAAAGTGTTGGATGTACCAAGGTCAGTGGTTAAGCCAACACAGCTAATTATGGAGGAGCCTTCAGGAAGAAGCTTTACATCGGCCACAGTAGGAGCAGCCTTCACAACGCGGGTACAAGCACAAGAATCTGTTCAACAAAGTTCAGCACCTACAGTCACACTTAAAGGGATCCCTGCACCTCCTGCGATAGCACGAAGTAAGCCGCCCTTGTTAAAAACCGCTTCTTTGGGCCCTGGGCTTCCCACATATTCGAATGAAGAGGAGAGGCAGAAGATTCAGGGGAAAACCAACAGTGGAAGCGGTATTGGAACAGGTCGGCATGCCCAGCTACCCGCTGGTAGTCTCTCAAATATAAACAAAGTAGGTAATCAACAGCAAGTTGACAGCGGCAGCTTGTCAAGAGTTGTCGTTCCTCCTCAGCCACATCACGTACATCATCATCAACATCACCCGACTGCTCATCATTTGCCACTGTCGGCATCAAATAGTTATGGACCTGGCAGTGTGGTCACAACTCCCGGTATTACTGGTACAACGGCTCCCACCCTTCCATCTGCATTAAAAACGCCACAAAAGTCTGCTCTCAAATCCGGCCACTATAGAAGTGCTAGTCATGGCGGTGTAATAGCTCCCAGTAGAACGATAGACGTTAGCTCGTCAGCTACTGGGCATCTTGGTGAGTCAGTGACCACAGGAGTTGCTAAACCGTCGGCAATGAAGCGGGGTCACACTCGAGCCGCATCGCATGGCCAGATAGTAGAAGATCCTCAACAATTGAAGGGCCATAACAGAGCCCCGTCGAAGACTGACTTTATCCTTCCACCAGGCCATTTAGAAAAAGAAAAAGAGCGAGAAAGAACGGGTTCTAATGCCATGTTGAGGGGGCCCCTTGTCCCTGTGAGTGACATTGGTAGTGATGCTCTTGGAAACCCCAGACCTCACCTCCAACACCATTTTCCGGGAAAAGGCCATTCTCGCCAAGCGTCTCGCACTGAGTCCATCTACACTCTCCGGCAGCATCCCACCACCTCAAGAAACCGACTGTTTTTTTGGAGGAAACCAAAGACTGAAAACTCTCGAATTAGAGCGATTGTGCCGAACCATTGTGTGCCCGTTAATACAAAGTCAGACCAGCATCCAAATGTTAAGTACTGTAACAATCGCATTTGCACCACTAAGTACACCGCCATATCCTTTCTGCCAAAAAATCTATTCGAACAGTTTCACCGATTCGCCAATCTATACTTTATTTCTATCGTTCTTCTCAACTGGATTCCCACGATCCGGGCGTTTGGTCGAGAGATTGCCATGCTTCCAGTCATGTTTGTCTTGGGTGTTACAGCCATCAAAGATTTATTTGAGGACAGAAGGAGGTACAACAGTGATAAAAGGATTAACAACGCAACTTGTCGTGTTTGGGATAGGTAAGACCTTCAACTTAAAACCCACACCCATTTTCATGCTCAAACTAAGCTCGCGTAGCTCATTTTTTGAGTCATTCCTCTCGCAAGACAAAACCGTTTATTTCTATCCATGAGTATTCATATCTAAGCAAACAGTTAATTTCTCGTTAACATGGTTACATGCATGTGTGAATCGTTTAATTACTCTCAACGATAGGTTTATAATCATTCCCAGATTACAGAGTAACCCAACTTTACCTAAACAACGACAAATTTACTAAAATTTATTCTATAGTCTCGCTGTAACATGTTTACTAGAATGGGAACATTCGTCTGTATGTTCATACAGTAATGAAGAAGTTAATCCTAACCTCGTTCTACCTTATTGGCCGCTCAATTTTGAACGATCAGGCTGCTAAACGTCACCTCAATCCAATCAGAAATGGTAGTGTCATCTTCTTTTGTTACAAATGCAATACAATCCGCATGATGATAGTGTATATAAAATGACATTGTCATCGTAATTATCGCCCTTAGTGCAAAAACGATCGTGTTTGATTACCGCGAAAATTGCTTGCAATGGGTTTTAGGCTTGTAATTCGTAGTCATAATAATTTAAGAACATTTTTTTTTTTTTGTCAACTATGTTGTATAGAAGATCTCTACGCTTTTTCGTATTTGTAGCTACAGTGCAATTCCACACAAGTTTAATATACTCCACTCCACACCAATAAACATATTACACATTAGCTTACCCAAGACAGCAATTCGGAACCACCTTGAAAAATGCAATGTCACAAGGTACTCACAAGAAGCATGTACGCTCTTGAGTCCCGGGCCAATAGGTTTTCTCATGTTTGTATTAATGACGCTCCGTAATAATGTTGAACCATTAAATTCAAAATTGCTTTGAATATTTGCCTTTTCAATATTACAATGCCACTTTTGTCATGCCGTAAATTACTATCCATGGACCTAAATAGGAAAAGTAAACTAGTTGCCAGCATTTATAAGATCAATGTTCTTTGCACGCCAAGCTTGCATTTACTTGTAAAGATTATAATAAAAGAGAAAAACGACGGATCACGTTAAATCACTCATAAATGTTAAGCTTTTTCTGCTAAGTTAGTTTCGTTTCTAGAGCCTAGATCTGTTTTGGATGCCTGCGACAAATCGAGAAAAATGTATGACCAACGTGTCTATCAAATCAAGCATCGAAAAATAAACTGATGTCACTGATGAATAGTTAGTAGTTTACACTCCACCTGATGAGAAGAATGCTTCGAGTATAGAAAAGTTGAGGCTTTTAGATAGTACAATAGCTCCACGTGACAATATGAAATACAATATGATGCTTCGAAAATTTGCCAAGTGTCGAGGGGTAACCAACCCAGTGTAATTTTTTTGTCGATCGATAGTCTGAAAACGAAACGATCGACAGACCTTGAGCTTGCACGTGGACTAGTAAAGAAAAATATGGAAACCGAACACGCTTGGGTCTTCTCCAGAGCTGTTTTGTCCAGTTTCATTTGCGTGCCCCAGTTTCTAGACAGAACTTTAAAGGCGAAATAATAGTGAGACGAATTGTGCTAATGAGGATGAATAATTACTAATGAAACATTTTTATGTTTTTATAGGAATGAACAACAATTTGTTAAAAAGCGATGGAAAGAGATGCGAGTAGGAGACGTAGTTCATTTGAGCTGTAATGAAGTCATCCCTGCAGACATTCTGTTGTTGAGAACAAGTGACCCTGCAGGTTTATGTTACATAGAAACTATGAATCTTGACGGGGAGAGTAATCTGAAGCAGAGGCAAGTGGTCCGTGGGTTTGAAGATAAGCATAAAACGTTTTCGGTGAGCAACTTTACGAGTACAATTGAAGTGGAGAATCCCACCACAAAAGTGTATCATTTTTCGGGAAAACTTATTCACACCGACATGAATGGCCAACAAAAGCAAGTGCCTCTGATAAAAGAGAATCTTCTACTTCGAGACTGTTTCCTCAAAAATACAGACTTCGTTGAGGGCATAGTGGTATATGCTGGACAAGACACGAAAGCTATGTTGAACAATGGTGGTCCTCGTCACAAGCGCACTGGACTAGAACGACTAATGAATATAGAAGTGGTGTGGTGTGTGGTTATCTTAGCTGTATTGTGTATCATTGGAGCAACTGGCTCTACGCTCTGGTCGGAGTACTACAAGAACGTGCCTTTTTTGCCAGAAAGTAATAATGGCGATACTTCCGGTCAGCATCCGATTGTTACGGCCTGTCTAAGTTTTCTAACCTTCATTATCTTGTTGCAAGTGATGATACCACTTAGCTTGTATGTAACAATTGAGCTTACAAAATTAGTGCAGATATACCACATTCATAATGATGTTGACCTGTATGACCCGGAGACGAACAAAAGAGTGCAGTGCCGAGCAATGAATATTACTGAAGACCTTGGTCAAATTCAATATATCTTCTCAGACAAAACAGGGACGCTGACAGAAAACAAAATGATGTTTCGTCGGTGCTGTATTGATGGAGTAGACTACAACCACGGGCAACCAACCCAGGAGGAGGAGGAGAAACACAAAAAGTCAAATACACTTCCGCCATTGAAAATTAATTCGAGCTTGAGTGAAAGGCTGAACGAAGCGAGTGAAAGTTTAGAGAGTGAAGATATCCCCGATGAGCACAAACGAGAGATCCAGAAAGTCTACGATTTCTTCATGGTTCTCGCATCGTGTAATACGGTTGTCGTAGCCAAGCACCCTCATCACGACAATATGAACGCTAGTGGAGTTGTTGAAGGATCATCGGATCAAGACAATGGTCAATACGCTAGACTAAGTCCGATTCGCGAGTCAGCGGATCAGTCCCTTACGAGCTCCATTTATTCTACAACACACGATCATAGTAATTTATTGGTAGAGTTCCATCAAACTGAAGCTGATAACATTTCTGCTAACAAGACTCCCATGACCATAGGGGTTACTAAGGGATCCGGTGAAAGCTCGCTGCCATTGCCGACTATCGTAAAGCCGGCTGGAGGAACTGGAATAGGGTTGAAACGGCCAAGGATGCTGGATTTCCGAGGCAATCGTCCACTCTCCCCAATCTCGTCTTCCAATGAGACTACGCCAACAGAGTCTCCCGCACAAAGACCCAGATTTCTTCAGTTGCCGCCGATTCCGATTCTTTCGCGGTTTCAAAAAACATTCCAAGTCAATACCCCGTCGCGAGCACACACTCCTACACCTTCGATAACCGACGTGAAACCAATATACGAAGCAGAGAGTCCAGATGAGCTTGCTCTCGTCCAGGCTGCGTACTCGTACAACTGTCGCTTATCGAAGCGAACCCCAAACATGATTAGGGTAACTCTACCCGGTGAGGGCAATGTTGAGTATGACGTTCTTCAAGTCTTCCCATTTGATTCAGTGAGAAAACGGATGTCCATTGTTCTCAGACACAAAGTTACAAAAGAAATTGTACTGTATTGCAAAGGGGCGGATGGCTCTATATTTCCACGTGTTAAAGGTAAGTGAAATGATGCATCTCTTTTCAATGCGAAAGTGGTATCATTATCAGTTTCTGAATTGAAATTAAAATTACTCCTTTTCATTATAGCGGATCGACATAGTACAGAGCAAATTTCTAGAACACAAATATGTATAAATAACTACGCGAAGGAAGGTCTTCGAGTGCTCGTCATGGCAAAACGACGTTTGTCCGAGTTGGAGTACAGTTCATGGGAGGTCAAGTATCGGCAGGCTGAGCTTGACATGGACAATCGTGACAATCTAATGTTTGATGCGTGGTGCACTTTGGAGAATAATATGGAGCTAGTTGGTGCGACAGGGGTGGAGGATCGACTGCAAGACCGCGTTCCAGAGACTATAGAAGCGCTACGAATGGCTGGAATTGTAGTCTGGGTGCTAACAGGAGATAAGCAAGAAACTGCAATAAACATTGCTTATTCTTGTCGTTTGTTCACTGCCACTATGGACATTATAAAGTTAAATGCAAGAAGCAAAGATGCAGCAGACAAAGCCATCACGTTTTATCTTGATCAAATGGATAAAATGAAGATCCTTCAGAATGACCGTGCGAATGTTAACAGCGGGAACAATCGATGTTCCGTTGAAGAGTCCCAGGAGCGTGATAGGAGTAATTTTATCAGCAATGCCCAGGATCCAGATGCACTCTTCGAGTTAAGCACAAACGAGAGGGCACTTGTAGTCGATGGAAGAACGTTAACCTATATATTAGACCCAAAGGCTGGGCTTATCGTAAAGTTCCTAAAACTGACACGATTCTGTCAGGCTGTTCTGTGTTGTCGCGCTACACCGCTTCAGAAGGCGTGCATCGTCACTAGCGTTAAGGATCAGCTTGGAATGATAACATTGGCTATAGGTGAGCCAATTTCCCTTGTATTACTGTTGCTTTCTTGTATTTCTGTAAATCCTAAAAACGTCGTCTTGTTATATAGGGGACGGTGCCAATGATGTTTCGATGATTCAAAGAGCTGATATTGGAATAGGAATATCTGGCAAGGAAGGAATGCAAGCTGTGATGGCGTCAGATTTCGCAATTTCTAAATTTAAGTTCCTGGAAAAGCTGCTATTGGTGCACGGTCATTGGTGCTACGATCGTCTAGCAAGAATGATACTCTACTTCTTTTACAAAAATGCCGTATGTTGCTAATAGGAAATTGTCCTACTTCATTTTTATTAATACCCGTATCCTGGAGTTTAACAAATTATCGTTTCGTAGGCCTTCGTCTTTGTCATATTTTGGTACCAGCTGTTGAATGGCTGGTCGGGATCTGTGATGATTGATCAAATGTACCTGATGGTGTTTAATTTGTTTTTTACTGCCTTGCCTCCAATGGCAATTGGTAAGCATTTCGGAGTAAAGTGAATTTTTATGAATACATTCTGAGGCTAATTCATTTATTTATCCACATGATAGGAATTTACGATCAAGATGCCTCTGCGGAATTGTTGCTATCCTCACCGAGACTGTATCAACAAGGACGCTTACAGCTAATTCATCAGCCTCACACGTTTTGGATAAATATGTTGGACGCACTGTATCAGAGCGTTGTAATTTTCTTCCTAGCGTATGGGGTACGTTAATAAATCTCTTGTTGTGAACCTGAATTGCAATAAGTGGAATTAATTGCTTTCTTTCCCGATTTGGCAGGCGTACAATGGATCGGATGTAGGAATGTTTGAATTTGGAACGACGATAACTGTTTCATGCATGTTTTCTATGCTCAGTCATATGGCGATTGAAGCCAAGTCTTGGGTGAGCATGCTAACATTATTACACATTTGCTCTATAATTATGCGGTTTAATAAATTCTATTCAATTATTTTGCAGACGTATATTCACGGCTTATCCATCGGTGTATCAGTATTAGGATTCTATGCTTTCGCCTTTCTGTACAACTCATTTTGTATAAATTGCCTTGGGTTCGAAAATCCTTTCTGGGTAATCCATGAAATCATTTTGTCTCCAGTGCATTGGCTGACAGTTATAGTCAGTACAGTGCTGGCAGTGACACCCAGGTATGTCGATTTTTTCATTTCGGATAAGTCTGTCTTATTAAACGTAAAAATATTAAAATATGTCCCTTGTGCTTTTAGAATGGCAGCACGCTGTTTATTAACTTCATTGTACCCCTCGGATGTGACCAAGGCTCTTTTGATTAGAGCAAGCAGACGAGTAAGACCGTCGAGTAACGAAGAAGAATTGTTCGGTTCGTGGTCACGATCATCGTCGTCATCCTCAGTGTTCAAGTAAGCACATCAACTAAAATATTCAATCAAGAATGTCATCAAGTACTGAATCAAGCGTAATAATATCAACAGTGGGAAAATATCGTTCTGTTGCTGTCGGAAAATGGATCACGGTCGTCCTGGTACATCCTTGGCAGTGGATGCTGACACAGGGGATCACTCAGCGGCACCACCTTCCATTCCCCAAGTTGTCACATAAGACGTAACCTGATTACAGTCAAAGTGCTCGAAAATACTATCCTCAGCAACCAACCAAAAACAACAGCTACTCAACTTATATAAACTCTTGTCCTATTCTATCGTGTTTGCGTTTTTGTAACCTCAAAGTACCATTTATTTTTTTGTTTAAATTTAGTACAGAATAAGCCATCTATTTTTACTGTTACGAGCTGTTTAGTACTTCCCCCTATAGCTGTTACAAAAAACAATGCTAATTCATTGCACTCAAGCAGAAAACTCCTGGAAATACCAATAACTGTACTTTTCTCAATTTTATTCTTTTTGTGATCTTTTGAAGATATATACTTTAGTTTTTCACTTAGCCTTACTTATTCAGTTACATCGATACTTTTTGATACACCATGTGTCTTACATTGAATTCGCCAACTACAAGCTAACTTTTTATGTCATATCAGTCAGTTTCGATGTGATCTGGCCCAAAAATACTGTACACTGTATCACTCC
This sequence comes from Akabosia matsudoensis, assembly GCA_019593645.1. Lineage (NCBI taxonomy): Eukaryota > Metazoa > Arthropoda > Collembola > Entomobryomorpha > Paronellidae > Akabosia > Akabosia matsudoensis. The sequence goes on along the minus strand of VICI01000008.1, from coordinate 49,993 downwards.
AGTCATGTTACTACTCTTGCTAGTTAACTCCTAAGTTATAGTTGTAGAATTATTAAAAAAATACTTGAAACTTGATGTAACTACACCAGTACGAAATGGGTTTACTGAATCTACATCATGAAGCGAATAGCTTAATGCAAAGGAGCTGCTAAATTTATCCTCGACAAACTCAAAACTATGCCTAACTTCCATTCATATCATATAAAAAGCTACTATCCGTGATTTTAGTTTAGATTGAAACGATGATAATCAATCAATATACTGTAAAGGAAAAATCATATTTTGCATTTTAATAGAGATCAGGATTGGATGTAAAGTAATAAATATAAAATATTATCTAATATTAAGTACAGCGTATAAATCAACATGAGTCAAATGCGCATTTAAGTTTCTGTTCGGCTTTTCTTTCGCGATTACACTGGGAAAGTGTACAAGTTACTGATTCAGACAAATATTAAGCAAAAGGGTACTGTAAAACAATTTAGAACAAACGGAGCGGTGTAACTTATGATTGAATTCAGCTTAACCAGTCTAGTTCCAATAAAAATATGTTTCTTGTATGCACTGTTAACTATTAGTCGATATCCTTACGAACAACCTGAATTTTATGAATAATACAAACAAGTATGGACAGAAAATACACGGGTGTTCATTAGAAAGGCTAATTATATGTTGTAGTTTGACTGAGTGTAACCAACTTTTTGTTTTAATTTTTTACGATATACCAACAAAATGGACTTGGTCACACGTCATGCTCCTGTCAAAACCAACAAATGGAAAGTTACTTCATTTTTACGTACGCTGTTTGTCGATTTATTATTTATAGACTAGGTGAGAGCAATTATAAATTTGAGATAAAATTTAACGTGCTGGACTGAAGCACGTTAGTTTAGATCGTTAGATTGTAAAAAGACAGAGAAAAATATATCCATACATAGTATTATTTTATGAATCCGAACAGGCAACAAAACTGTCAGATTATTTTTTAGCTTAATCGCGAGTGAGTCGAAAAGTGTGGAAAACAATGAAAAATAAAATTGTCATCCATGTCTCAATCATTTTTGATGAGAAAAGAGAACCCGACCTATTATAAATACCGTTTTTATTTATGCATATCAAAATCACATATTTATCGGCTGCATCTTATTAGCAAAAAAAGAACCTTTACGATGAACCATTTTACTATTTCTTATACATCTTGAAAACATCCTTCCCTACAAGCTTTCAGCTAGAAAATACATCAAATCGACAGGAAACAGATTCGCTTCAGACTGCAACCTGTATTTATAAAGTAGGGCTCAGGTGCTAACGTTTTATGAGAGCATAAATAAATGCCTGCATAAATTATTTTTCTATTTACAAGCCATCGTAACACATTAAAGTGCTCGTGGTGCAAGAAAGTTTTTTTCTGTCTGTGCGGATTGCCCTACCAAAATATGTCACCTTCGTCGCTATGCAGGCTGAAAAGAATCTCCAGCAAGACCAGAACACTGTATCGCGATGCCTCGTTCACAGTTTAGAAAAAAGATCAATGCTTGCATCTCAAGAAAGTTGTTGCATCTTTAAAGATCGCGTTGGAATGCTTTCATCGTGCTCTCAGATTCATAAAAATCCGTGCAAGACTCATTCACATGGACATGCATACACAAGATGATCATGCATGTATGTATTTTTAAAAACACTTCTTTACGACAACCACAAACAAGTAAGGAAAGGAAAGATGCCTACGGACACTGATGCAGTTCATCTCGGCGTCGTCATCATCATCCTCTCTCGGTTATGAATTTCAACTCGTTTCCAATCAGCTTTGCATACGTGTGTTAAGAGGAGTTATTTTATACAAAAAAAGGCGACTGTTGCTCGTTTGAAAAAAAGGGGAGGTTTTCTTTTATGCAAACACTTTCCAGAAAGTTTTTGATTCATTCATTATATTTATTAGATCAGTGAGGTAGACGTGGACATGAAACTTGTCCCCGTTTTGTGACAACATATAAGCGAGTAAATAAACTAGCGCGGTTGTCAGTTAGCGAGTTTGCTGGGTCGAAAAAAGGAACGGCGACTGTGGCGGATAGAGATTTTTCGGGGTTTTTGTGGGAGAGTGGATGGGATTTTCGGGATATGGTTGGCTGACAAAGCGATCTAAACTGCGTGAGAGAGAGAGAGAGAGAGAGAGAGAGAGAGAAAAGAAGAACAGGTGATGATAGAGTGGTGCTCATGTGAACAGGCGGCTGAAACGGTCAAGACTGGTCTGGTGATGAGAAGTGTTGGATTGTGAATTTGTTAAATTCTTGGAGAGGATTAAATGTGTGAATTTAATGAATTTACGCTGAGAGAGGAAGACACGTTGATTTTAAGGCTTTGATATTATTTTGTCAGAGAATAGGTTTCAGTTGGTTGAAACCTGATTCGGTGTTACAAAGTTTTGTTTGTTTTAATGTTCCTCTTGTGTTCACCCAAAATGGCTCAAAGTCTGATGACGTTTGCCATTGCTGTGACGTTTTGCACGGCGTTCACCCTACCGAAAACGTACGGAGATAGCAAACGGGTCCTGGATAAGGTGAGCTCAGAAGTTAGATAATGACCGTCTTTTGAGCAAGTCTGAATAATGACATGTAGGGGATTTTCATTGGCTTTTTGTTGGATGTTTTCTAGAGTCTGAGCGATCAAGAGCATTTCATTGATGGAGAGCATAATCCAAAGTATGACCACGAAGCATTTCTTGGCGAAGAGGCGAAGCAGTTTGATGACCTCACTCCAGAAGAGTCTCAACGACGATTGGGGTACGCAGAATATTGGAGAATTAATTTTATGATGAGTGTCGTGACACAAATTCTCTCTTTCATTCAATGGAAAGATATGTGTCATTTCATTGATTGCATGATAAGAAGTCGTCGTAATAGAATGTCTGGAAAATTGGTCACGTTTGTTTATTTTGTAGGCTTATTTTCGATAAAATTGACACTAACAAAAACGGATTTGTCGAGAAGGACGAGTTGAAGAAATGGATTGAATGGACTCAGAAGCGGTACTTTATTCAGGACTCGAAGCAGCAATGGAGAATTCAGAATTCAGCGGGCAAAGATAAAATCTCTTGGACAGAATACAAAAGTGCCAACTATGACTTCCTGACTACCGAACCTGAAGGGTCCCCTGAGCGAGATGTGTACATTAAAATGATGGAGAGGGACCGTCGACGATGGAAAATGGCTGATTTGGACAGCGATGATGCCTTAACGCAAGACGAGTTTTTAAGTTTTATCCATCCAGAGGATTCAAAGCACATGCAAGACGTTGTCGTGTTGGAAACTATCGAGGATATTGACAAGGACGGGGACGGTCAAATTTCCATGGATGAATATATCAGTACGTCTTCAAATTTCCAATTAGTATGAGTTTTTCACTCAAATTTGTGAACTAAATATATATTTTTTCGATGTCACAGAGGATCTTTATCGAGGAGAACCTGGGGATGAAGAACCCAGCTGGGTGGAAAACGAAAGAGACTCTTTCAGAAACTACCGCGACAAAAACGGCGACGGTCTGTTAGATCACACAGAGGTGAAGCATTGGATCATGCCGGATGACTATGATCATTCAGAAGCCGAGTCAAATCACTTAATTTACAACTCTGACTCAGACGGTGACGGTAAACTAAGCAAAGCGGAAGTGCTTGAAAAATATGATGTGTTCGTAGGCTCTCAAGCCACTGACTTTGGCGAAGCCTTAGTCAATCACGACGAGTTTTAGATATTTTTTATTGAAGTTCTTGTTTTTTATACTGCGTCGACAATAAATCCTGCCAAAAACAAAAACAATTTTTATAAAAACTAATTTATTATATTCTTTGTAAGCCTAGAAAAAAAGTATCTTGTCTTAATGCTGTAATTATGAAACTGTAATCTCAGAAAAAATATTTTATCGATAACACGACTGAAAACCCCCTTTTATGCGCCAGTTAGGCAAGCAAGCCTCTTTTTTACCTATGATTTACCACTAACCTCTGTGTAACTAACAAATGACAATGAAATAACCTGTAAAATGGATACAATATATCCGTGACATGTACCCGTGAGTTGATCGCATTTAATGGAGTGAACCGTCCAGTTCACATAGCAAATTTACGAATAAATTTTTATAAGGAAAACGATGGTTTTCTGTTTGTTTGTGTACAAATTTACTTTGTGTTAAGCATCCATGACATCCTTAGAAGTCTTTACAAGCATCCGACAATCCACAGAAGATTCATGAAAGCATAGCTCAGATTTCAAGATGTTGTGGTCAAGCTGCATCTTCAAGTTTACAAACGTGATCATATCTGATCGCGTTACCTCTGCTGCAGTTACCCAAGCAAAAATTTGTTGCTTTTTGTTATGCTGTTATGCAATCGCCAACTAGCCTAGCTCCATGAATGGAAATCAGATACATTGCTAGTGAACAAGTGATCTTCATGGTCAAAGCTTTCATGAATGGTGATATTATACACAAGCATCAGAGGGATTTTTAGCATAATACACGGTACACGGTAATGACTTGATGCATGAAGCGCAACAATCATGGCAAAAATGTGGCTAAATTTGTAAGATCATGTGCACTGCACGAATGCATGTGTTTAGAAAGTATTCATTGATAAGCCTGGAAAGAAAATTTATATTTTGGGGATTTTGGAACTGGCTGATAGCATTAAATTTCTGTTTAAAAAAAAACTCTCCGAAAGGCATGGTAAATCGCTATTTCAAATGTTAACCCAGAAGTATTCAGCTAATATTTCAAAATTGTGATGTTTTCAGATGGCTTTATCAAAGTACGCGACGAGAGTGTTGATTTCATTACTGATTTTGGAGGCTTCCTGTTTCGTGGCAGGTATGAACAAAATGCCCCCACCTGAAGCAAAATTGTACAAAGGGTTCAGCCGACGTTGTGGAGAGTCCAAAGCGACCTGCAAATTTACATCGCAGGACAGTCCCGGGAACTCGCTGTACTTCAAGTGTCGCGAAAACAATATTTGTTTCTGCTCGAGAGGAACTGCGCCGGAAGACGTGCTTGTCTGGCCAGTCGTTTGGGAAACAGAATCTGAAACATGTTTAGTTAGCAAAGGCGGGCCTTGCGGGGAAGACAACGGATTGAGAGTTGGTTGCATGCCGGACTTGGCTTGTATCAAAGGACGGTGTAGAAACTCAACGGAAATCCAGACAGGACGGCTCAATCAATTTTGTAACGATGACGTTGACTGTCGCCCAGGCTTGTATTGCCATGCTCCGGCCCAACAAAACATGGAAATCAAGATAAAACGCTGTCTGTCCTGATTTTAACACTCCATCGGGCAACATAAAAAAGATCGTCCATTTCTTTCGTTTTGAACCTATGGAAATCCAACCATAGTGAAACATTTTTTAAAAAGGTTCATTGCAGCCGAATACAAAAAAAAATATGAATAAAAGTCTGTTTCACACGAAGTAATTAATCTTATATGCATAAGAATGGGACGCAGTCCAACTTTGTTATATTCCTGGCTTGAATGCATGGACAAATTTAACAGTGGACGCCATTTTTCTATCGTCATTTTTTGCAAAGTACTATCTAACCCTCATTCGTTATTACACATAACTCTTTTCACAACCTGTAGGAATACGACAGGTGTATGGTTACATGCAACTTATCATATAGTCGATACAAGTAGTTTCTAAAGTTTAATTTAAATGATGTGGTAAGCTTGTAAGGCTACGAATGAGCTGCATTCACACTTTCTACGGTATGGTACACGTATAGGAGGAACCGAAATTCCGAGAATTCGAAATCATTGTAAGTATTCGTAAACTTGGAATAATGTTTGATCGCGAGCCACTTAAATGCGAGCACGTCTCAGGTAAACGAACCGGAGAAAATCAACATAAAATTCATTACATTAACTAACTAACATTCAAAATATGCATATGGTTCCTTCTAGATGTCCACGAAATCCTTTGAATGTGTCACTTTGTCATACCTAATTCATTCAAGTGAGTCGGCTGTTTTAAAACTGGCAAGTATAACCTGAGGTTCTACTGCAATATTGTTCAAGATAGTCTCTAATACCAATAGTACCCCATTACAGTTTTTCCACGTGGCTTCAAAATAGATTACACAGAGTCTCAATGTTCTGTTGACGTGCCAGATTGTGCCGGATAGACTGCCGTCATCAGTTCGAATCCTGTCGACGTGTACACTTGACCTAAACAAATTTTGTCCCTCTTGTAGGAAGAAACTGTCCACTTGCGGATTTCGAAAATGAACATAAATATAAACGGCCAGTTTGCGAATTCCCACAATATTTGTGGAGGAATCGACCGAGACCTTAAAACCCGACAAATTTATTTCATTCCTCAAAGCACTTGTTATCAAGTTGAGCAGACTTTTTGTCATTACCAGCTACCGCAAGTACCAGGTCCAAGCCACAAAACAAATGGGGAGCAAAGGAATCCAAGCATTCCCCTTGTTGACGGGAACACACAAGTCAAACCAGAGATCCAACAATCGGCATCCTGTCAACTGCCAACTGCGTCTTGTAAGCAAATTAACCTGTCACACCAACGCGAAATAATTATCTGTTTAATTAGTGTGCATTTATAATGAATTAAAGTGGCCATGCGAGTTATATTTACAGGGATATGCAAGTGCGGTCTGTGCGTCAAGTCCGCCAAAGATTTCATAGGGACAATCAGAAACTCGAATGGAGTTTATGGAGCCACGGTGAGTGGTGCTGGACCAAGCTATCAAGCTGTGAGTAATCAGGGAGCTTAATTTTTCAAACGGTGGAACCAACTCTAACTATAAACTATTTCTCTTGGCGAATGCTACATACTAACTCGTTTCTAACGCCTTCTGTATTGACATGAAAAGATATTTCTTTAATACAGTTTGATGATAGATGCGTAAATGCATAGCTCATTAACATATCCATCGAAACAGGATAAAATTTATGGATTAGGGTTTGGTTGCCAAAAAATATTTGAATTGAATTAGCTTTTTCGTTGCTGTTCGTTTGTCCGTCATTCTAATACTTGGTTCCCTGATTACTCAATAACTCAATGCCTTTGAAAAGTTTCTTCGTTACGAGGCCAGCCAAGCTGAAACTGGAACAATTTTTTATGCATGGCCTGGTGTAACCGTGTTTCAATTGGATATGGGTACGCGTTATATGCTTATTAAGTATTTATTTGAAATCGATCATTCATTTTACTCTTTCTCCAAATAACGAAAAAACTATAGTTTATGATGGAGCTTCACCTCAGGCTAGAGTAGCCAGTCAGATGTCAGTTCCAAATGGAGGAATGCACAAGGACAGGATGGATGCTGGCAGTTACGCTCCACCAGTGGATTCTCCATGGAAATACGTGGGCTCAGAAGATCAGCTTTTGACTACAAATGGTTATGGATATCCGATCAGCAACGGATACATCGAGGATCCATTACTTTCTCGAAATAGCGGCAGCAATGGAGCTGCTACACAGTTCAATGAGGCAATGACTAACGGCGTGCCCACGTCCGGCCAAGGCAACCCAGAGGACTACATCCCCAATGGATATGCCAACGGATACACTGCAACCGGATATCAGAGAGCTCCCGCGACCCTGAGTCAGAACAGACGTAGAAACGAAAATCGAGCAGTTGACAAGATTGGAAATGGGAATTTTCGAGAAATGAATGGGAACAGCTACAGATACGGCAACCAATATGTACTTTACACAATTCCAGAGAACTCTGTTGTGGCTCCATTTCCGACCCATAGTCACGCTTCGACTTGCGACCACCCTGCTGGACCAAGAATTGCTTTTGAAGAACCGGAGTTTAACTTGACAAATGGCGAAGGACAACGGAAGGGCTGCAACTAGACATGTCGTCATCCAATTAGAATTCTTTAATTGGCGAAATAAAGGTAAATAACACAGTTTTTTGCACGAATTTTACACATCTTTTACTTTTAAATCCCTTGATAACAAAACAAAACGAGTATATACGAGTATATAGTCAACCTTTTTTTAAATATTTCAGAAACAAACAAGCTCCATATGAAAAACGTGGACAAATTAATCTCTAAGTAAAAGTTTGTAGAAATCTTTACCTCCTCATTAACAAGATAGGTTTAACATTGTATCTGAGATCTATAGCACAGAGGGATCTCGAAGTTTGAACTTTTTTATCCTGAGTCTCCTACTTCAAACGAGAAGGTTAGTAAACGTACTTACCTTAGTATATTTTGAGTAAGCACATCACATTTAAATATAGTATAACAAACAAGTTTCGTTAGTAGCTGGTAGTCAACTTAAATTTTTTTATCGTATAACAAAATCAGTTCCATACTTCAACACAAATTGATGCAATTATATTTTTCTTCGTTCTAGAATTTTCTTCGCTGAGCACATGTATCATGAATTCCGTATCTATTAGAATTTTTATTTATTTCAAAATATAATCTATTCGTATAGATAAATACATGCAGACACGTCATCATTGTTGGATAACTTAGAGACATTTATGTATGTTATAGAATTGAAAAACATTATTTTTATTGGTATAAAATCTTTTGGGATTGGGAAAACCTTCCTGTGGGGCAAAATAAAACAGAATTAAAAGTAATCAGCATTATTTGTTCAGATTTTTGTTGCATACTGAAAATAGTATGAACACATGAACGGTTAGCTTGAATGCATATCTCAAAAGTATGTAAGTGAAACTTGATCTCACCGGAATGTGAAATTCAAAGGGGCACAATACATATATTATACTTAATGGGCTATGACATATTATTTATCTACGTGATATCATTTTCTTTACTTTTCATAATGGTGAATGGTCACGAGTATGCGTCATTAGAATATCCATTTCCAGATTCCCCACTGTTGTAAAATACATGTTTTATTACATTATAAATACAGCTTTGTATCAGATTGTTTCAGGAAATTAGGTTTAACGGTACACGGGAAAAGAAATTCTTGGGTTTATCGCGAGGTCGAACATAAAACTTAGATATCACATGAAGACTTTCGAGAAACTTTGTATATCATACTTTTAGGAAGGAAAAAGCCTAAGACATAAGAATGCATATTCCAGCTTCGAAGCTGGCTAATGAAAAAGATATTTTCTTCTACTACAAACCTGTACCTACCTCCGCCTTTTTGGACGTTTAGTTTACTTAGAGATGATTAAAGGTCTACTGCACTAAATCATCTATGTATTTTATCTAAACCTCTATTTGACGAATTTAATGTTTCTTTAATCGATATGCCAGTGAGTGACAATGAGTGAAGGATAGTTCTCAATTGTTTTATCGAAATAGATTGATTCTTCCGAGGAATTTGTGTTGTACTTGCGATGTAAGTCAGTATATTTACTGGGTTGTCGCATAATAAGTTAACCGCGAGCAAGGCTAAGCTAAACGACGCTAAAATGAGTTGCGTTTTCAGTCGGTCAATCCAAAAGCCAGCTATGAAAATGTGGAGCGACGTATTTCCTCACGTAAGGTAGTAATAACACAACACCCCAAGTAAATTGCTACCTGAGTGAGTAATTGACGAAGAAGAATCAGTTCCCTACTTAATTGGTTATATATTAACTTACATGAACTATTTACCCTTTTCACATGCTTGACACATGTAATAAATGCGTGAGTCGAAAAAATATGGAAATGAAAAAATGACAGTGTTTTTGTGGAAACGTTGCCCAAGAACTAATGACCTTGGATTTTAGGATGCTTGCATGACATGATTTAGCTTGTAGTTGGAATGCTGTTTCGGCCTGGGCTCATTCGTATAAACATCGTTTCCGCAGAGAAATATTCCCGAGTCGACTGTGAGTCGTCGGGAGTCTGGACTTTTGGGACTGCAATCACTATCGCTAATTGCAAGTAGACTTGCATCTTGATCCCTGCTCGTGGGAAACCCTTTCATAGCTTCGGTCTCCCTGAGTACTTGACTTTCACAGAATGAGAGATTATTGTTTCCTGTCGTACCCTGTGTGGAGGAGAGCTTCACCTTAAGTCGATGGGGATTCTCCATGTAGTTACTCTCGTTGCAGGTCATTCTCCGTTCCAACTCCATCTGGGTGTTTAAAATAGCCCCCTCGTAGGAGGATAATCGTCGGAATTTCAATACCCCAGGCTGAGTTGTCTCTAAAACTTCCAAAGAATGCATACAATCGCTGGCAGCATCTGACATGAATTCAGAGCTGCAGATGTTCAACTCGGATTTCCCCCGGCAACTTGAGACTCCAATTTTCAGCAGGCCTTCGTTTTCATCCAACTCGGTTTTCGGTAAAATACTTTCCTTTTCCCCTAAAATGAGCCCATTAATTCATAATAATGAATGTATTTATTATTATGTATCTTGTGTATGTAGACACAACAGGTCCACAGAGAAAGTCGTTAGACAAGAAGATGTCTGTAATTAATTACCTTGGCACAAGTTTCCATGACTGGAAACTGAATGTCGTTTAGCGACACATTTGTAGTAGTCATTTTTCAAAGAAAATTTCCGTTTAAACGACCAGTCTGCCGAGAGTGATGTTAATTTCAACAACTGTTTTCTCCGTGGGCTCCCATACCGAAAAGAATGAAGATGAATGTCTCGTACATTCCGTTCTTTAAACTGTTCAGAGGAAGATATCACACTGCCAGGTTCAGTGCCACACTTGACATCAGTAGTGTTGATACAACAGACAGGGAACAACGATGAGTCTGGGAGGGACTGTGATTTTTTAGTCGGGTTTATCAACAACGCGCTTTCCTTCTTGGCCGCATAAGTGGCTGAGTTAACTCCCTCGGAAATGCATAATTTCTGGTCCAACTGGGTATCCTCTGTTTACATTTAAGCATCTAAATGTGTCACCAGAACTGGCTATAGCATCAACATAGTAACAATTATGTATTTACCAATGGTCGCAGGGGACACCCTGTTAACGACTGAGTTGTCAGGTACTTTGGTAGTTTCCACCGAGGACAATTTTTTCCGGCACGAGGCTGCATTTCTCGAAGCTGGATGTTGACTTTCACCCGGTCGTATACGAACTTGAGTTGCATTTGAAACCCCAAACCTATTGATGCTCTGTCGTCTGGACCCAAACACAATGCAAAAGCAGCAAATTCCAGGTCGACACAATTTGTCACGGAAGGCGCGACGAAATCGTTTTGACATAACGCTGTACAAAATGGGGTTGATTGTAGCACTCAAGAAGTAAAAGACGCCTGGAAAACAAGGAAACTAGGTTTTTACGATATGCAAATTTTCTTATGTTATGCCTTGCACAACATTTTAAAATAAGGTTACAACACGCAAGAAAGTCTAACGTATTCTTCGAATCCATTAGCACGTTAATGCAAAATGAATTAATATGGCTCACCTGTGATGTAAAACAGAACCTGGTTAATGTCTCTGAGAAAGTTTGTCCACGTCCCATACTTGGACACGCAAACGAACATCAACCTTTGCGCTTGAAAGGGTGCCCAACATACAAAGAATGCAATCACGACAGCAACTTTGCAAAAGGAAAAAGCAACCAGCTCATTAAAATTCAAGCCCGTGTGTGTGTGACTAAGTTCGGCATTGTAAAAAAATAACTATTTTTATGGGTGGCCATTAAACGTTTGCAATTTGCGGAAACTTTGCTTCAAAACATTAACCACTTACCCAGCATTTTTATCACTGCTCTTCGACTTTGAATGTGTGCCATCTCAGCTTGGCACCTTTTCCCCAGGAGAATAGGTTGTCCACTGGATGACGATGTAGCATGACTAATGCTGTACTGCTTGTTAGTCTGCTCCAGCTCGGAAGTAACCAGGTTGTTTGGGCTTGGGACTGGGTGAGCAGGAGGCATGTCAGGGGATGGATGATGAGAAGGACAATATCGACGCAGAGACTGGTTCGTTGAGCTTCGATGGAGGGCCAAAGCAATTTGCAGATAAAGAATAAGTATCAAGGTCATCGGGATGGCAAAAAATATTCCGGATGAAACGATCAAGAGTAGCTGGCTGGAACCATCGGGTTTATCAAAGGGAATACCACACCAGCCTGAACCCTCCACGGTTCGGTTTTTTGCATCTTGGACATAATTCACCTGCAGGAAGGACAAGAAATATTGATAACCTTGTCAATAAAAATCCGGTTACAATAGATAATAGAAGATGTTTCACTCTGTCTATAGTCGTATGACATTATTCACCTTATGGAAGCGACAGTAAAAAAATAATCTCAAACTGTCTTTTATCACGATTCCTATTTTACCCATGGAAAAATCTTGTCCGTTAAAGGTCCGTTATCGGATAAAAGAGTCTACCACGAGCGACTGATATTCCTACCGATAGTGAATGCCAAACATGGGAAACGGGTTGAATTTTGAGTAATATCAAGTTGTGGTTGCAAAAGTATTTTACCTTGTGGCCACCCATTCATGATACTTTTATGTCGAAATGTACGAATTGGATATAAATGGTGCATCTTTAAAAATATATTGCACCAGACATTACTCAAGCAGGTTCAACCGGAATTTCCAAGAGCAGAAAGAAAGTTTTAGTCTTGACTACCACAAATATTCGCGTGGAAGTTCGGCGTTGTGAGTCGCAGATCTGAAACCATACTTGGATCCCTTACCTTGGCTGCTTCACGACAAAACGCCTCATTAGAAATAGTTTATGCATATATTTAGTTTGAATGTTTAGCTTGTTTCTTGACTGAGTTTTGTAAAATTATGTATTATCAAAAATCCCTTTGCAGCAAAAGGAAATTCAAAATTCACAGCATTGCAAAAGCTAGTTTAGCTAAGTTGGTGTGCTGTAAAAACAGCCACGTCTATGGTCAGGTTTTTGTGATACGTAGCGGTCTTGGTGCTCAACTATAGTAGTAATAGTTTTGTATTAAAGTCAAGTAAGTATAGCAGGTAACGCTTTTAAAATTTAGGCTTACAGGTAATCTGTTTTATTAATGTAGTCGCACTGCTATTAGCCTGCTCATATTTTTTTTGCTTCATACTACGAAATATTCTCAATTCCGTACGTGTGCATGTGACACAGTGAAGAGTGACGTATGACATGAAAAGGTAATATCCACATATTGATGCAAATTGCTTACTTAAAAGGTTATAATAAGGGTTTATATGTGACTACAATCAACCATATAAGCTTGTAAAAACTGGAAACGCAAAATTGCTCTTACCATAACGATACAATTTATTTTAATGTTATTTTTCACATGCAGCACTCAAGTGTTTTTCTTTTCTTCAAGTAATGAGTGTGAAAGTGAAAGTTGGTAACGTCTTTATGACAAAAAATAAGTAGCCAAGCTATGGCGAATGCATGTTGACATTTTTTTGCACCCGCGTGTAAGTGACTTCATTTCCATGATTTTCCATACCGTACCCTAGTGCGTCCACCACTATGTAAAAGACAAATCATTTATAGAGACTGATATTGAATTTAAGATTATCGCAGAAAACTGGAGAAAAGTAAAAGCCAATAAAATAAACCCATTGACCCATTCTTATTCAGATTTGGAATTTCAACATTTACAGCTGCGAGTAGTAATAGAATACTTATTTGGAGCCATTAGTAAAGTTTGATGTGTCAGATGTTGCGTGTCGGAAATCCTAAGGTTTAATACCTCATTTCAACGATAAAATCGGATTAGGGTGAGGTAGCCAGGTCAATAAGTTCAGTTTCGGGTGCTGATTCAAAGCGACAGTTACACGAGTTTGTGTATGCCTAAAATCCGGGGCTTTGTGAAACCTATTATTCCTTGCGGACATGTGTGTTTCTATAACGATACTTTCCATACCATAAATAACCATTAGTTTCCTTTCCAGATCTCCTAAACGTCTTTTTCATGTTTATTATATGTGGATACAAGGAGTTCACACCCAGTTACAAGTTTATGTGCACACACTTTCAAATAAATCCAATTTGATCGTTTTCCAGCTAGAGAATTCGTTATGCAGTGATTTCTTCTAGACAAACAAACGTAAACAGGACGGCGTAGTTGTTTAAACCCAGTCCACGGCTCGCTTATCGGCAAATTGAAAATGACGATGAGGAACCATAAAAAACAGGAAATCTAAAGGAGTACTCTAATTGACAGGTTTCGCTCATTTTGCAAGTTGAAGTTAAAGTCAGTCATTTGAAAAAAAATCTACAACCTCAACAAGCGCAGAAAACAATCATTCACCTTTTATTACTGACCTCAATATGCACGACCAGTGAGCTTATGCCTGAGTGGACGAGAGGAGAACATCAGAGGAAACCCCTATGTGAAAGTTATTAACCAACGTGAACCTATAAATATTCGTTTCGGACGAGCTTTCGGAGAAAGTTTTATGCACAAATAAAATTTATGGAGTTATTATTACTGCGACCGATGCTGCTATGCTCACTCATATGTCATGCCACCCAGAAAATGATAACCTTTTGCCTTCCATATTCATCAAATTCATCCCTTTCACCATCAACACTACATTTTGAACAAACAAAAAATGTCCGTTCGTAGAACCATTGTATTCATTACAGCAATCCTTTTCTATAGACTAGACTATAAGGCGATGATTAATGGTTGAACTAGTTTCCGGAAAAGATATTAGCCAAACAGTATAAACCAGGAATTATGACGTAGGTCACCACCTAAAATTCTTGCGAGAAAAATCCCATTCTGTTTTGTCCCACCTGTATCCTGTCTTCAAAGATTCATATAGAAAACATTGCACCGACTTCGTGACCAGATTACCCGCCTGAATAATGTAGTTTAATATCTTCACTTGCAACTTCTATCAATAGAGAAAAGCGATAAAACAAAAGGTCGGGTACTACCAGGTGACCATATTAGATTGTTCATAAATATCCGTTACAGCGTCGCAATGTGTTTACTCCGAAAATAAAGGCTGTTTAAAAACCCTAAGTCTCCTTTCGAAAAGATAGTTCCCAGGCTACAAAATCAAGGAATACACAAACTATTCCAATAATAGGCTAAGAAGTTTGCCCTTTTATGACTGAAATATTGGAAACCATGAGGCTTGTGTAGCTTGAATAATCAGCAAAAGGTAAATGGTCAGCCGTCCCACAAGCAACAGCACTTTTCGTGTATGAAACTTCTATACTCAAGTATAACCCCATCCGCGTGTAATTTTTTCCTACAAACAAAATCAACTTTTATTTCATGCAGTTCACATCCTCCCTGAATACAAAAAAAAACGTTCCACATGTGCTAAGAATGTGCGAGTTCGCACAAGCGTCACACCAAGTGTATCACACAATCGTCATTCGACGACACGTTCAGACCAAGAGAAAACTTCCATACTAGTTTATAGATGAGTATGTAGAACGAGGGAAAGTAAAAATTCTTCACTCCTTTCCCGACTATGGTGTGTGTCACTCTCAGCCATTATTACATTTTTGTCGGTGTACCCATTTCCTCTTTCTAGTGACTTTTTACACTTCTCCTGAGAGTCAACTGAATTATGCAAAACAATGTCGTAAAATAGTAATGTTTTCTCTTTAGCGTGCTTGACAGATACACAAGTGTTTTTTGTAAGGATTACAGTCAAACCATTGAGTTAAAAACGCACACAAGAGTACTTTCACGCAGTAGCAATTTACTCGTAGAATGGGCAACTAGTAGTTCATCGCGCTGGATTTAGTGAAACAAGCATTTTCTTATGACAGTAATAATAAGAACAAGGGGAAGGTGGAAAGCTTGAAGGCTATAATTTTGTCATTCAATTTTATTCTACTCACTTCCAAACATCCTTTTCAAAACTGGAGAAGAAGGGTTGATAGTTCTCTACTTCTCTCCTTTTCTTGACGAGGATGCACCAAAAGTGAGGTGGAAAATGAGACAAGTAGCATTTTATTAGATGCGCCATTAAAATCCATATGTAGAGGTTTTTGGTAGAAAACCAGTATGGAGAAACTATAGAAGACTGCTGTAATTTGGAGATGCATATGTTACAGAGAAGCCGGTTCTTAATAGCTTGTTACACAGACGAAGCGCGTACTTTGTTCAGTAAACAAAATATGAGTCTGGATTAGCAGTGCCACTAGATATTCTCTTGTCTTTTCACTTTCTCCTTTGACTTAGTTGAGGGCTTTCCTTCTCTATGCCGTTAGTTTTTCTTTTTCTCCTAAATTTTTATTTATTTTATGTCTCCTACCGTCGTCAAGAGCACGTTCCTCGACAAAAAAGAAAGCCTTTTTTATGGGACGACGATCAGTTGTAATCAAAACCGGATGTGACTTGAAACATGAATGAGAATGCTGTTGAGTCTGTTGAAATGATAGCGTTGGGCCACTCTCAATAATGCATTACATTTCTTAACATTTTTTTGATGAGAGGAAAAAAAGTCAACAGACAGCGAATATTAATGGTAGGAAAGCTTGAGCACCACAAAAGCGTCGACTCTCTTAAGATAATATTTGGTTTTTGCGTTATAGAGTGTGACGACTTCATTAAGACCTTCCATTTATTCAACAGCCAGGGAAGAGAAAATATATCGTAAAACAGTGTTGCATGAGCAGTATTGATTGTGAATAAAAACATATAAGCCCTTTTGACATCCAAGGATTTAGAGTTCACTGACGTCTAAGTTGCTAATGGGTTGGCAAATCGAGAGCCTGTTTAAAATAATTACATCAGCTTTTGCATACATCCTCCGTCACAATTTTTCAAACATTGTGCTGGTACATGAGCACAGTCAACTATTTTTTGTAAGGTAAATATGGTTTGATGGGTTAACTACTCAAATATGTGACCAACATGAGGTTTTCTATAATTATTTCTGTTAAAAATCAACTAAACTTACCGTATAATTAATCTTTATAATATTTTACACGAAATATCATATTTTTCTACCTCTTGCAGGCATATCTGAAACAAAATCAAATAAGCCTCTTTTGGAAAAATCCAAATAAACTTTGATATAGTTGCTCTTTGCCAACCTGGTTTTTGACAAGGTCCACGCAACCGTAATAATTACCCATAAAGAATGCTGTCATTGCCAGGGCCAGGAATCAGAGTCCATTCAGGCTCAGTTTTACGCTACAAAGACAAAAATGTTGTAAAAACACGTTCCCCTCCACCTCGAGTTGAAGAGTACTGTTAAGTGGAATTTTGACGTATCATTCCATTCTCTCAATTAATCTTCATTACAATTTGGCATTTTGACGTAACATGAAATGACGCTGCATTAAAGCAATCGTAGACAAAAGCAGCTTTCACCAAACTACCATCCTTTGTGTGTAAACAATTTTTCCTGTTCTTGCACAAGCAAAGGTACTAAGTTGATAGTTTCCAGAATGAACAGCGTTATTAATATTTTAAATGATGTTTACGGACGTAGGTATGACTATCACTTTACGAAAGAATAAAAGGTGACGGATTCCAGCAGTCAAGTACACAAAAAACGAACTGAAAGCATCCTGGAATACTTCAGCTAGACTTTTCAAGTCTTTTGTTTTGTTCATCAATGTAATGAGCTTAGCATATACCTGTCAGCTACACATCGTCGCATGACTTTAATGAAAAATCACAGAGTTTTGTAACGGAGACAATGTTCATAATAAGCTGAATTAAAAGGAAAAGTAGATTGTTGACTGAATAATTTCCAGGGATATCTCAAAGTACTGTTAAACCTTTTTTACACATGGCTTCACTCGCTCTACCAGTTTTAAACATTGACGAACGAGTGTACGTAACCAAAAGCATATACTGTGGTGTGGCTTCGCTCAAAGAGATGCTATTGTTTCCAATAGGACATACTCATCAAACGTTTGGAATTAAATTTGCGAAGCTGTCTTTCACAATCACTTTTGGCCCGAATGCGGTGAAAACTGAGGGGCTTTCATCACATAATACATACTAATTTTGAGATATTTTTAGAAATACCTGTGTGTAGACACCCCAGGGAAGAGCTGAGACAATGGACACAATCCATATCAAAGTAATAACCCGAGTGGCTCGTCCAAGTTTCGATTTGGTTTTCGATCTGTAAAGCAAAGACCATCAGAAAAACAACATAATTCCATGCACGAGGCATTTTGTCACCAAAACACACAAGTTACACAAGTGACTTGTGCAAACTTAACCTTGGCAATAAGTATAATTAGAATTACTGGAATTACCCATTCTATCTTCAAAATAAAAGGAATAACATACCTCATGGGATGGCAAATAGCAATATATCGTTCTGTCGTGAATGCGACAATAGTGAGTATTGAAGCGTAGGTTGTACATTCCGTAATGACGCCTTTTAGATCACAGCCAATTTCGCCAAAAATCCAAGGATACTGCTGCCACATTACAAACAGCTCCATGGGCATAGCTGCAAAGAAACGAAATTCTTGGATAATTTGATATTGACTTAGTTTTTGGCTAAGAATATTCAAAGGATTTATTAGATTCCCAGTCGGTATTTTGTCCTCGTGTAATTACTATCCCTATTGTGAATTCTGGGCTACATAAATGTATGCTTCTTCTGTGGGCTAACCTTTCTGTGCAAAAGTCATACATGCAGCTTTTCTTTTCTCCACTTCTACGACCCAGTATTGGCCGTGGTTTTGCGGAGTATTATTCAAGTTTCGATGATGTTCATCTTATAAGTCTCTCAGGTACATTGTGTAATGTGATATATAGGTCTTCTCGTGTAAATCCGCTTACTTATCAGTAAACCTTTTTTTCCATTTCAGCTACAAATAAAACGCCTAAGATTACTGCTCAAGTAAAGCAGGCGTGGGAAATATCCATTTTTTCTACATTTCATTCGAATTTAATACTTAAGTACTTCAATTTCATTTCTGCGTCTGTTTTTCACGTCTTAAAACATTTACACAGTTAATGTCCAACCTCTTTTGGAAGCAGGATTGGAGAGTTGAAGATTTTTCTTATTCGGCAAAATGAACCCCGTTGCGTGAAGTAACTTGACGCGTACTCATGACGAAACAGCATTAAAATTATCAACTCAATGAGAAAAGTTTTGTTTGAAAAATGAAGCTGAGAGAGTTGGGGCGCGTTCAAAGAGAAATTGGAACTCATATTGGAAAGTTAATCATTCCTCTACGTACAGTGTTGCTAAAAGTTTCGCAAAAAATGAGTCTATTAATTTTGATGAAATCGTAAAGTATCTGAATTTGAGGCAGTTTGAAAACGAAACTATACGGAGGCATTCATCCAGTTGGAGACTTATCGAAGAGCTCCTTGTGGAATAACTCTGTCTGGTGGTGCATGGTAGGTGGTAGATTGCAAAAGAATTGGTAACGCATTCTAACTAATGATGTGGCCACATCTGGCAACTTGTTTCAACTAAAATGCACTTTCGATGGAGGAATATATTACAAAAGGGTCAAGCATATTCATATATCATGGATTGAATTGAAAATTTTGGGGGAAAACATGCAAGGACATTTGGAGCCCAGCGGTGGTGTAGGATAAGGGAAGTGTTTCTAGCAGTTTCTAAAGTAATAAAAAAGAGTAATTCACGTGCCAATATGGCATTAATAGAAACATCAGTAGGGCGCTCTTTACTGCTGGCACTGCAGTCTAGCCTAGGTCGTTTTTGTTGAATAGCGGAAGCCCATCAGTGATATAAAAACCGAGAGTTTCTCAGTACGAAACAATAAAGGATGTACAGTGTACTCAGGGAAGGATCAGGTTCCAATTCGCAAGACGAAATTCTCAACTTTTCTTCAATTGAAAACTGGTGACTCTGGAAGGTTTGATAAATAGAATTGGATGAGAAAGTTATTCCAAGAGCGGAAAACCATAATGTAACAGAGTCAAAAGAAATGAGTCTGAGCATCGAATTCTGTAGCTTAATGTAGAGGGTCGAAATATGTTGACAAGTTGTTTTTACACAAATGAAAGCGACAATAGAAAACGTAAGCTTCATTTAAGCTTGAAATTGTCTAAATTAGTATTGCTTCCTAGTGTTGCACTAAATTACATAAAAAACACATTCCAACTTTCACTCGAACTAGAAAGCCGTGCAGCGATTATCATTTATAAATCATTGCGCGATTTCCTTTCGTTTCAACATTTACGCAGCCCGTTCGAAAATTGGTTTGTTTTGTTGTATTCACTTTGGCATTCTGATGTTGTAGCACCATATATTGGGAATACTTCAAGTTATATCCACATCCCTATTTGTCGATAAAGCCACTGCGATGTTTTGATATCTGTATCATTAAGTATATTCCGTGGCGAAGCAAATACTTTTGAAGTTCCACTTCACCACTTTTCCAACTCTTGAATTGCTAGAACTGCTGAAGCTTGTGCTA
Organism: Akabosia matsudoensis; assembly: GCA_019593645.1. Lineage (NCBI taxonomy): Eukaryota > Metazoa > Arthropoda > Collembola > Entomobryomorpha > Paronellidae > Akabosia > Akabosia matsudoensis. The sequence continues at coordinate 29,718 of VICI01000008.1, read as the reverse complement.
CGGAAAATTTAATGGAAAACTGATGATTTCATCTTGTATAATTATAATATTGAAATTATACGCAACTATGGGAGTATATAATTACTATTTTATGGATTCTTTAAATTTTCCAGTATATTATAAGCAAAGCTTGGCGAAACATCCGCTACCGCTTCTAAAGCCTTTTGTGCAGTGAGCCTTTGAGGAATACTTTCAATGCCACTGAAGGTGCTACAAGGTACTTGAGTCCTTATAATGTCTCAAACTCCGTGAAACTTCTTGTGAAAAATACTTTCTTTCAAAATTCCCTCAAGCTACATAAGAAAACATTACTTTTCGTGTACAATTTCACGGAAAGTTTTCTCCTTTTACTACTGTCAGTGTTAGCAATACCAACACACTTATCTGATCTGCAATTGATACACACCGTGCAATGCCCGAAGTCTTTTTAATACTTTCAAGAGGAAAGTCAAATTGAGAAAATGTAAACAAGAGATACCGTGTACAGGCAGGTGTGCGTAAAAATGAGAAAGATATTACCCTGTCGTGAGATTCTTTTTTATCAGGATAACAAAAATTATAAAAGCCACTCAAATCGTTGACGTATAACGTGGAAAATTGTTCATCGGTTTTCGTAAGGCTTAGGGGAGAATCCTTTCAAACTCTACAAGGGTAAAGTGGAACACGAAGAAACTTGTGTAAGTACGTCCAGGTACACACTGCAAAAGCCAAAAAAATCTCAGTAGTTTGGGGAAAGAAACATGTCTCAAATTACCCGACTCTATTGAATTGAAAGAAAGAATAAGGTATTTGAGACAAAATTCAGACTCAAATCTTCCATATGCTTATATAAAATCGCACACCACGGAAAATTTGTCAACATGATAGGAGGAAATTTGTGAAGGAAGCGATTTTGATATATATCAGACTGTCATGAGCATCTTGTCGTTGTCATATTACTCCCAAATCAGTCCTTTTTTCCGTGAAACTCTTCTATCCTTTTCAAATCTTGTAATGTAGCTAATAAACTTGCTCATGGTCTGGCTGTTTCATTTTCTACAAAATTGAAACCTACATTTTTTATAGATGGTCCAGACTTTTTTTTATTTTTGGAAAAATTGACACGCATCGGATTCAATGGGACTTCAGTTTCCCTGTAGATGCTTGGACACTATTCGCTGGATTGATATACCATACGTTTCGTACATGTTTATACAGAAATATAACATTGTGTCGACGAAGGATAGTAAGTAGGAAAGACGTGTTTGCTTCCGTTGATTATCCTGCGGATATTTTCATACCTATCCGGTGATGTACATTTTTGCGTGTGGGAGCCGCGCACAATCTGCATTTTTTATGAATTTTCTCGGTACGGTAGATTTATAAAAACTTATTGTGAGTTATACGACTCGGGATGTACTAAGCCAGACTATTTTTCAGGTTCCTATAACCACAAGTAATACGACTTCCCTCCAACCGTAATAAATATATGGTGCTGTTCGAAAGGGATTCACACACAAAACGGCTCATCATTCTGTTCATTTTGGTTCCCTTTTCGTACCACTTTTTATGTGGGTGAAGGTGTGGAGACAGACTCTTGGTGGTTTTTTCAATGGGGCAATAAAATCTACTAACTGGGGAATCCAGGTGGTCGCGCGTTCAACGAGCATCATGAATCTTGCGAAATGAAGACGAAGCACGTCTTTTCTGTGCAGTTTATGTCCATCCTTCGTCTTATTTACGTGTCTTCGTATGTCGTTGATAGAGCTACTTTCTCTTAAAGTTTCGTGGATTTTTGAAGTATATGACACGTGAAGAAGGCAGATAGCAACACGCGTTTGAGCACGCATATACACAGTTTCTGAATTAGTCTTCATGACGATAACCGACGCACCTGTACTTTCATACTAGATATGAATATACTTTTATGTAAGCTGTGCCAGCCTTTTTTAGAAATCAGATAAGGATTACAATGGACAGTGATAGACAAACCTTGACACATTTTTTAAAACTAGAATATAGGATGCGCCGGAGGAGAAAGCGAACTGGGGTCGTGTTCATTAGCTATCCCTGCCAGTTACGGGATAGTCCGGAAGTGAAAGTGAGTTGTCTTTATATACAGTGATAAGGAAAGACTGCAACTTTCTAAGATTTATATCTTCATTACCCTCCTCGAAAAGTTAAAGGCTTGAGTCATTCTACTTGGCTAAAACCTCTTAGGTTACCGGAATTTCAGCGCAAAGTTGCAGAGAATGGGAGCTTTCCCTAAAAAACTAAAATAAATCTCGACGTCAGAGCAGTGTGGTACATCCATTTACTTTTCTCATTTTCCTCTTCGAATGGTTACTTTCAAACTGGTAATCATGTTACTGACCCTTTCAACAGTTGCGACTGTTGGTGGAGTTAAATGTTTATTGCCCCCTCATAAATACTAATGTCCCTCCGATTACTCACTAGATAATGTGGACGAACTAAAGAGGTTTATTTGTACTAGGGTGTCCGATATAAATAAAAATACAGAGAAAGAGTCCGATGGTAAATAAGAATTCAAGACAGGGAGGACACAGGCTCTTAAACTCAAATGGGAATGCGAAAATGTATTATTGCATTGGGATTCCAGGCAACTGCCTTGTGTGGTTGCGTACATTCTCGCATCTTCCTTTGTGTCTGAAGGCATTTTTTAAACGAACCGATTCCATTCGTAATACAACAGGGGAGGCTCCAGACATGTCGAACAATCAAAAGGAAAAGGAAAAAAAAAGTTGGAGCTTTTGTTTCTTATTACTCGACATTATTCCTGATTGGGGACATAAGTGTAATAAACTAACACACATATATTCACGGACAAAAAAAAAAGAACATCAGGACAACGCGAAGGCCCGCCCAAAACTTTCTGTAGGACTACTTCTTGCATAGTAACAATGTAAGAATGGTAACCTCTTGATTCAAGAAGTTTAGAGTTCGAAAAGGTTAACAAGTTTATTGTGAGTGGGTAAAAAAGTTGCATTCTATGTCTTCCAGAAGTTTTCTGGGCGAACATAGCATTTTGTTTGCCTTTTTCCTTGAGAGAATACCACGGTTGGTTGATTTTTTTTGTTAAATAAAATTTATTCCTAATTTTTTGTCGCTCAATAAAATGACTCTTTTGTTGCTATTTGTACAAGACATTTTTTTTCTTGGAGGGGTAGACCTAGTTACATAAATACATTATGTATGACATCGTAAACCGATGCGATTCTAGTAGTTTAGCCGTAAGTGTTTTCTTTTCTACAACATCGCTTATGTTGTTTCTGTATTTAATTCGTAAAGAGAAAGGCCACTTTCTATTGTCATTTCGTGGTAGTACGAAAAGACGCTCCTTCATTGTCTTGCCCAGTTGTAAAACTGATTAATATTAGTTGGACAGAGAAGAAAAAAATCATTTATTTAATGCAACTCCCACGTTTTCGTAAAAGAAAAGGCGTACTTTCTTTTGTTACCATTGTTGTCTAGTTTACAAATTGCTACATTTTCATTGCTACCGGTACCCACACAAAAACAAATTTGGTTGGGATAGGCGAAATGGTGTTCTCACGCATGTCATTCATTCAGACGGCCACTCACTAATAGATTGAAACTATTTGGATTCTAAAATCTGTATGATTAGTAAATGTCTGTGAGGTATTCCCAGCGCTGCTGACCAAGTTGATAATCCTAGATACATAAAATTTGTGACAGTTTTCCATTATAATGGTGTAAGGACACGACCCATTTTTACACTTATCAATTCTTAGACACGTAACGATTCGCATACGATTTGGCTTTGCAAAATGCAGAGATGTCATAAAACTCAGATACTGAACCCTTCTCGCAACGAATTCTGCCATTATGAAACGGATATAAAGGACATTAAAACCGTCAAAAAATATACCCGGTCACGACTTCGAAACAATTTTTTATAAACGAAGGACAAACAAATATTAAATCACGAGAGTTTGACAAGGAGTGTTACTATTAAGCGATTACGTAGTGATGACATGCTAATCGAACGGATGTGTCTTCCGGGGGGCAAAGTCCGGAGGAATGGTGATCTTGGATTGTATACACTCTTGAATTTGAAGGTCCTTTGGGTACAGCACACAGCTTATCGCTGATAAATTGTAAACGAACACGAAGTAGGATGAAATAGAAGTTTATGCTAGCATGAAACAAACCAGTAAGAAACTGCCTATTGTGATAGCCAAATAGCTTTTAACTAGGTACTTAAAGAGAAAGTCTCCCATTATTTTACAAAGAAACCTTAATCATTCTTTTTATTTGCAGATTACATAACGCTACTATATATGTTAGGCGTATTTGTTTTCAGACCTAAATTGAATTATTTTTGTTTCGACAAATGAGCATGGAAATTTTACAGATTTATTTATGCTTTAAGCGACCTCCAAAACTTTAAATGCTATAAAATAAAATCAATGTGCTGTAACTTGCCTGAATGTATGTATTGTATGAATATATGTCGGCATTCCGCACTAAGCTTGTTCCATGCATCCTGCGAAATAAGTTATTGCGACGTTGTTGAAAAGGGGAAAACTGCTATTTGTTTTGCATACTCGCAATTGCTGTGGGCAAAATTTGATTCAAATACTGTGTAGTCTAGATGCTAAATTAAACAGCTACCACAACTACTATTAATTCTTCTTGATTACTGAATACCAATCTAAATGTTTACTGATGAGATCCTAAGTATTAGTGGTAAACTCATATGGAGGTAATGCGTCGTCCATTTGCAACGTTTCCGGTTCTGAATGCAAATTATTTGCTTTGTTGGTTCGAAAACGGAACCTTAGCTACCCATGACATCCCTAACTGGCTCATAGGAAAAAACTACATGTTTATAAAATGCAAAGTGAAGAACGGAAGTAAAACATTTATTTAAAGTCCAGTATCACTGAAAGGCATGGTCGTGTTGTTCTACATGATAGTGGCGTTACATTAAAAAGTTTTTAAGTTCTTTGAACACTAAATCCTGCCGAAAGTTCCAAATAATTCCGGCTAAAAGTTTTGAGTAAGATAAGAAGACGGCATAGATGTCGCGCATAAATTCATGCAACTTTTTTTTTTAAACTTTCAACCTTACCATCCCATGTGTTCGTACTCTAAAAATATATATCTAATTCATACTTGAATTGCTGGATAATAAAAGTTTGTAAGGAAGCCAGATATTTTTCAGTGAAACTTTTACAGGCAACTGTTATCATATTCAGTACAGCGGTTTAACCAACGAAAACCTTTCTCAGGATGGAAACGTCGGGTGCTGTGTCATTTTCACCATTTATGTATAATTAAGAAGTATTTCATAAATCGCGTCGTCTGAGGCAAGAAACTCGACACAATCCTACAGGACATGGTCTGACATGAACAGCCTACAATATTACATGACGTTTGATGAGAAACAATACAAATAATCATTGTAATCATAACTTTCGGAAAGATAAAAACGTCACTACAGTCTTACGTATAGAAACAAGTAAAAACTTGCTATGTTACGAAAGTGAGTGAGATCAAAAGAGGAGACAAAAGGCTTACACATTAGGTACTGAAATATACTTCCATGTCCTTATATGTGAACAAATACTCACAACATTGTGACCTTCTCTCTGATCAACGTTTTTCTCTGAATGGTGAATGGTCCAACTGTAATCTCCAATTTTCTTAACATCTCGAAAGAAAAGTCATTGTACTAAGAATCCTACAACCATGCTACTGCTATTGCTACTGCTGATCTTGGTATTAAGCTTACGTTAAGAGCAGTTACATGTATCTCAGCTCATGTCAAAGATTTGAGATTTTTCGCAAGCCAGATAAAATTGAAAGAGAAAACCACATAACCCCTTATGCTCTTACATGATGGAAATTAAAGTCAAGAAGCTAACGAAAAGTCTCCACTTTCCCCCAAAGAAAACGCTAGTACTTGTTAAGTTGTATTGTAGAATTCATATAAATATGACTGTATTTGCAGTAAAGGATAGAAGCAACTGCATGGTGACGCATAAGAAACTCAGCGTGCATCCACAGTTTCTGCTCAAGTCAATATTTTTCTGCTTCTGGCTCGGTGCACAGATGATAGGTCATTTCGAAGTCTGACAATCTTAGGTTTAAGGTGACAGAACTCTACTTGCATTGCTACATCGGAGATCTAGATCACAGGTACAGTTTCAGTAACGAAATCGGATGATTCATGTTTCAATCAATATGGCAATTCTACATGACTGTTATCCAGCTCAATTCATCATGTTGAAAGGCCCTACAAATCGTACCATATTACAAGGAACAATTGCACTTCCCAATTAGAGTAAGTATTGAAGACGCAATTCACTTCAGCAGCGTTGATGCGTTATTACTGTCGAGCACACCAATGACCACAAGGCAAGCCACTTCGAGTAAGAGTGCCAACGGGTGGAAAGATTTCACATTTATCTCGACCATTTTATTACCACCTCCAATGTGTATGATCCACAGATTTATGATCTCGGCGTTGTTGCAAAATGTTGGCTGTGAGTACACATGTTAAACATGTGCAATTTTTTAATTTGTAAGTTCGTATGCGTAAGAAGTTTCAAAGATAAGAAATCTTGGCACTTCTACTCAAAGAAATCTGTTTTTATTTGATTCATCGTGAATCTGCCTTTCACCTCGGCAGTGTATTATTTACACGGTATATTTGTTGTGCCGTGCCAGATTGCACGGAAATGATACCGTTTTTATTTAATCTTCTCCTTCCCAGTTGCACGGAAATGGAAACTAGATGAAACCAAGTTTCAAACGCGTTACAAATTTTCAAAATACGAAAAACAAATTTGTTGACAAGGACGTAGGTGACACTAATTTGGAGGCAGAGAGACCGAAAAAAAGGGCGAAGTATGCAAAGATAAATAAAGTGCAGTAGTTTGTCCAAGTGCTACCTATGCAATGCGAAAAATGATATGAGCGTGAAAATAAGTAGAATTAGCAGTTTTTTATTGGAAAAGTTTTCATTTTTTTACACTTGTGAATCTTGACATCAATGTTATCTGCTAGAAATAAAGCTTCTAGACATTTACATTGCTAGTATCTGAGTGCTAAAAAAATTTTCTCAGCAAACAAGCTGTAGTAACTTTGTTGTTATGCAAACAAACGGAAAGAAATCTAATAAACTTGCAATAACTTTTGACGTTTTTGTTTTCGAGCTAGGATGCAACCAGACCTGTGGACAGTCGAGTCCTGTGTCGTTTTGAAAATGCATGACGCGTCCGCCACAGTTGATTATATTCTCACGTTTTTTTAGTATCTTTTTAAATAATGCACGTCTTTACCAACTCTCATGTTGGCAGATAAAATAGGCTTATTTTATTTTATCACACAACGCTCAAGACATTTAGAGTGGAACTAAGTTGGCCATGCCTCTCGTTTTTTTCAAGAAAGTATAATATTTTTTTGGATCATGGCAAATACGGATACAAAGCAAAGTTTTATATGCTACTTTATGGTTCTTGGAATCGAACGGGATGGTTTTGCCACATGCCCATGTTACCTGTCCCATACCAAGGTATTATACATAGTATAAAAGTTGGCAATGCTTTTTTCGTCATTCAAGAAATTGAATTCTCATAAGCTAATCAATCATGGTCTCTACTGGCTCTGATATAAAGAAAATGTTTGGCACACGTGGCAACCCTTAGAAAAAATCAAATTTGCAATTGAGTAGATGAACAAACATGCCCTTTATATGTCAAGACAATTTGTGACGATTTTATTAAAAAGGATTTACTTGTTTACTGGTAGCTGGAAAAATATGAACTCTTATGAGCCAACAAAAAAACACTACAGTACACCAACATCTTCGGATTGTGGTTCGGATCATTTCCTTGACCGATTTGATTGTTTTGCAGGAATTTGCTAATATAAAGCAAGTCAACCTTAAAATAGGAACAGAACAGCGCCAGTGATTAATTTGAGTAGTTCTATTGAGAGCTTTCTCTCTGCAGCTCACATAAGGAACTGGGAAAAATTGGAAATCTTTTGTGGAGTCAAATGTTAAGGTAAAAGTCCGTCTCTGTAAAATTTAAAAGTCTCCGACGCCAGACCCGTTCTTAGTCCATTTTTAAATCTTGGTGGAAAGCAATGCAAGGTCGTAGTCATTTTCTAAAAAGTTGACTATATGCGTGGTTAAGTCATAGGCTGATTTTATCTATGGCTTAGGGACGCTTATTAGACGTTGCGGAGCAATAGTTTTATAAGGTTACTTGTGGTCATCCACTGGTATCCCGTTCATTTGCCTCTCCGCCTGCCCATGGTTCCGTGGCTCCGTGTAATGCCAGTAGGCTACACGCTTCCACCGATTGGGCTGAAAGTTGATGGGGACACTGGCATAGCTCCAAGGAGGAAGATATGAAGTTTTAGGTTCTTTTGGATAAGCCATTCACAGTTTCCAACAGGTGCCCGAACTTTTTTAGTAGCAACCTTAGTTCGTTTTTGGTGGGATGATATAAGCTCTATAGGAGGTATTAAAAATACCAAAAACACAGATCCCAAGATCATCCCTTTGGTTCCCACAGGGGTCAAACATAAGGAATATACGAACTTAACTCTTTCCTGTGTCCTGCAGGTGCCCCAGCGCAATGCTTAATTCTAGAGTTGCAACGTTTTTTTCTGGCTTGATTTCAATGAGGACATTGTTGTTTTGACATCATATACAATTTACTACCACTTGACTTTACTCTGAGCTTGATCACAAGTAGAAACATGAAATGGGATGCGTACATAGGTTAAAATTTAAGCGAAACACATGTTTATGGCTCTAAAAATGAAGCGTATCTTGACTAATTGTAAGGAGTGAGAAAGTGCATGTGTGTGGGCACTATACAAATCGAATCGAAGCAGAATTTGGCACTACTCACAACCCATGCAAAAAAAGCTTTTATTGCTCCCATCCATACCTTTGTACAATAAGGTAGCCATACCCATTAAAAATTAAGTCTAATACACTACGTTATGAAAACCAGTTTATTTGCTTATCTTTATTAGATAACTAAGCATATATGGAGCAAGCAAGTTTCACGTGGATAATTTTAAAACGTACTCAACAATTAAATACAATCAAAGACTGATTTATGTTTTAATCAATTGCAGAGCAACTATTTAGTAAGTCGCTAGAGTAATGTCATCGTCAACTTCCTCCTTCTTTCTTGTTCACCTTCCAGCTTTCTTCCATGATGTGTAAACTATGTTGATTTTTATCACAACACCAGAGGAATCCATAATATAGCTTGAAAGCATCATGCAAAATCTGACGCTGAACAAAACTATTTGTCATTCATGAAATCACTATAGGAATGGGGGTTTTCATAGTTGTCCTCGTTTTTCTGGCTGAAATAGCTGGATGCTTAGTCGATTTGGTGTGAATTCTTCCGCAGAAGGGAATGAGTATTTACTTCTTAAGAAAACACTCATTCTGTCTTCGTAACTCACTTCCCCGTCGCTCACATTATAACTTTTTCTGTCTCTTAATCACGATGCATTACTTTGAAAACATGTTTTTTGTAGCAAATGTACCATAGACTACGAAAGAGGCGAATCTTATGGAGCCATCAACAACATCGTCCTGACTTAACCGCTGTGCACACATATCGACAGTAAAAGCTACTTCAAATAATAGCCAGTGACCCTACAAAGCGGAGAAACTTCTGTTTACTTTCGGTTCTACATGGATAAATCGTGCTCTTTTTTATAGCGGAAGAGGTCCCTTCTTATAGAGTCATGAACTTGATCATGAACATTTTAACGGCTTTAGCGAAAATGATAAAAAAATCTGCCCCCTCTCACTCTCTCATCCGCATTTACTGAAATGGTCCATAACAACCCCATACGTAGAGCTAATCGTCAGGGACTAACTTGAAACTGTTCGGTTGACATAACACTTGAACCCATTCTAAATTGAGTAAATAGCTCAAATTATTACACTATCTGGTCCATCATTGTCGTCGGAAGAATGGTAACTCATTTGCTCACAATCACAAACAGGAGCTGTTAGTTGTAAATCTACTTAGAATTTAGATGTATTATCGTTTAATCTTGCCAATGCTATTACAACATTTATCAAATATATGTAAATGTAATACATTAGCCTGTGAACTTGGTCCAACCTAAAAGAGTGTAACTTTGTTCCGCAATGGGCCAAGTTTTAAAAATAGACCAGTTCTAAACTACTTATTCGCAAGAAACGCATATGATTTCAGTTATACGTATCTGCTCATGTTGCGTGAAACTAGGACATATCCAGTTGTTAGTTAACTTTTCTGGCCCACTGTCAATCCAGAGGAAAGGATAAAAGTGAACTTGCAAGTGAGGCACAGCGATTTAGCATCAGACAGATTTACCAAATTGTGACTGACAACCAAGTCAAGAGCTAAATATTTATTACGTATTCCTTCTTTTAACCGGGAACAATAATTTGACAATTGACAACACACACGCTATTGTATTATTTCATCTTTCCATAAAAGTAATACATGTACATACGCTGCCTTACCATATTGGGGGAAAAATGCTTGCAATATTTCAGCCATCCAGTTTCCCAGCAAATCTATTACGTACAAAGCATTAATAATAATGTAGCAAAAGTAATCGCATTAAAATAATAATACGAGTCTTTTTTGGGGGTTTTGTTGTCTTTCGTATCTTAACCAAAAATAGAAGACAAAGTTGTATTTGGAATGAACCCAAGCATTTCAAAATTTACATTCATGAATCTTCGAAACGAAACAGCCATTCTCTGAGAAAAAAAATTGAGATGAAAGAGCGAGAGACAAGCTAGTCGTGATTCATGCTACGAAAAACTTTTTTGTGTGTTTTATCGTCTCCATACACAAAATTATTCACAATAGTTATCTTGTAGGCAAATGTTTATGGTTTGGGCACAAACACGCAAAGAAAAATACCTTAAAGCACGTAATTCTAGCAGGGATACAATCTACCTCTCTTTACAGCCTCTCTGCTTTGCAAATTTTGTGAATCATACCCTCCTGTGCTCGAATTATAGCCCGGATTATTTTTTTTATAGCCAGTGTTTAAGTTTTAGTCCCGGAATTCCCAATGGTCTAAGATTCAAAAAACGAAATGAAGACGACGAATGACTGTTCAGAGCGTACCTTAACTTTAGAAAATTACAATTTTACAAAACAATATTGAAACTACTGTTGTCAATATGCCTGATTGTTTCAAACATAGCCTCCCCTTTTTGGAGCTCTCTTACATGTTGTTAGTATAGTCTGCCTCACCGATATATTCTGTTACTTACCACTCCATGCTACAATTACGTGCTTTACGTGCAATGAAAATTTTACTACATATACTGAATACCGATGCCAGACTTTAAGGCACGGATAATAATATGATGGTCCATGTTTCATTCTATCTGATAATCTATTTGGCAAGCTTGCGTTTCCCAAATATCGTCAACCGTTCGGAATGCACTTGTCCCCATAAATTTGTACAAAAATGTGCATTCCCTATTCAACCACTTAAAGTCCACGTCTACATGGAAAGAAAAGGTTAAGAAAGCCTTTTACTGTTGTATATGTTTGTTCCCAAGAGCAAAAACGACATTTTCATGTGATAGTGATAAACAACAGAGTGTGGGCAAGCTGGACTTGAATTTTATTTTTTGGACAACAGCAACATCCCAGCACAATAATCGTATAATGCATATCTACATAATTGTAGTAATGGAAGGAAAGTGTTTTGAGAATCGGAAAGTATTAACCCAACTTTGTAAATGAACCATAACACATTCCCGTCGTTTTGCTGCGATAGTAGCTGCTTGGACCAAGCAGAAAAGAGGAAACCACGTGCCATTTCGCATTTCGTACTATTCCAGTTGAATATAAGAAGCTGGAACGGCTATTTGCTGGGCTAAGCACATGCCTGATCATGCCTGATGATAGTAGGCCTGTTTAAGTGGAAACAAAATAAACAAAATGAAAGTTCGAAAAAGAGCATTCGTTCCACTGGCCCAAGTACTCTTGTGCGATAAGTGCGGGGAAACAATTACACCGATATGTCAGCCAATGGAAGTAGATACAAAGTGTTTTCATTTTCGTACATTTCATGGTTATTGCCAAGCTAGAACGTGAGATTTACCAGGCACGTACGAAAAAAATCTTGCCACCATATCGCCATTAGCTTATGCCTACAAACTGAGTCTTTTCATGTAGTTTATACAATTTACAGTTTTATTCTTCTACAAGCTGCTGGAAAGAGTCCAGAATTTTCTATAAATCGGCCAGCCAACGCAACCAAACTTCGTGGCCGAGATCCACCCCAGGCCAAGAGCACGTTTATAACTTGTTTGAAATTCCTTCCTCTCTATCTTCATGTTGATCATTAGGGATCTCAAGACAATCGGATGAAGGAAGATGAGAATTTCCCAGACTATTGTTTATAAAGAGAAGTCTCCAATAATCTAACGCTAAATCACACCCTAGTCCAACACTACAACGGTATATAAAAACACAGCAAATAGTAAACGCAATACGAAATTGGTTTCCTTCTTGAGTTATTTCAAAATGAAAGCAGAGAGCAATCCTAAACGCGTTTGTCTTAAGCGTGCTGCTCCTAAAAGAAAGTCGCGCAAAAATGTATTGCTCCTGCCTCGCATATAGTAATACTCTACTTCGTATTGGTTACTCGACCTGATAAGTTTATTCAAGGATGATAGTATGTACCTAATTCTATGTAGTACTTACTTTCTGTCGTCATGTTTTCAACAGTCGGCGAATCAGACCAGCCTCCCTTATTGTCTTGTTTCATCTCATTTACGCTGCCCATACTTAAAAGCATGTAGCAGATTCTCAGTGTAAATAAATCTTTCCAAATTAGTGGTACAAAATGAAGCGCTTGCTACGGATAATTCAAATTTGCGTTTGATATGCATACTTAGTCCGATCAGGATGCACATAGACTTCATTAGTAGTGTTCGTCAAAGGATTTTAAATTATCTGTTTGGAATGTACCTGCTCTCTGTCGAGAGTAATGACAGTAGTTGGAGTTAGTATGAATCTTTTGGCAGGATGGAACAAGGCGTCATCATGATGATAAACGAGAAAACCGCGTTGCTACTACTGCTACATACTTGTTCAAATCAAATCCGTCACACGTAACCTTTTACCGAAATGAAACTGTACAACTTTTACTGGTTCCACAATTCTCTCCTCGATGATATTTTGTTGCTTGAACTTATATACTTTCCGTTTTCACGTCTTTCAAGATTTACGCGTATTGCTTCTAAGAAACAGTAAAATGTAAAATAGAACAAGACGACGTCATTACTCGCCATTGTACTCCTCACATTAAATCTTTACCTAATGGATCAATTTTATTGAAACTACGGAGCAAGCAACCGTTTTATTTTCGTTTAAGTGCTACATTGTAGCTGCACTCTTACTCTCTTAAGCTGGAAACTTTTGTTCCTCTTTTACACATTCTTTTTGAAAGATCAAGTAAACTCAACTGTCTTTGAATTTTACCCTATCCTAGCTGCTACATTGTATTGCATAAATACACGCCTTAGCATTGCTCTTGTAATTCAAGACCGTCTTGATATGAGCAGCGTAACGTTTAAGCGAACAGATTCCACAAAATCTAGTTTCGAAATGTTCATAACCTTTTGCAACGAGGACAAAAGATCTCCCTTTTACACTGTGGTATTGAAATCAATCATCTTAAGTAGTTTCAGGCTTTAGATCTGTCTGTCTTTGAATCAATATATATAACTCACAAAGTATACTTATTTTAATGTGAGCTCACCTTTTAATTATAGTAAACAAGACGTTTCTTGTTTCCGCTGCAAAAGAAAGCAATGAAGCTTTTAAAGAGAAATATAGCTTTTGCTGACTAAGTTATCTGAGGGGATCATCAATCCACCAGGTACATTTTACTTGGTTGCAATGCCGAGGGAATGGGATACAATAATTCTCATGCTACCTCTTACCAGATCAGAAGCGAAGGGAGGGTGGCTAATCAGCAATCGCAGCAGGCGTTACCGGAAGCAGAAAAGGTACAAATCATTGATTTTTCTCTAAGTCTTACCCAACCGTAAAGACAGGGAGGCATAGCGATATTTTTCTTGAACACTACATAATACATAAACCCCCATCAGTTCTGATCTCTTTCGTTTGGTTTTTCTAGATGCCTCTCAGGTTCAAAGAGAGTTATAAGAAAAAACGGATATAATTAGTGAGCGAGAACGCAAACTGCGTCTGAACAAAGAGGACAACTACAAGTTTAACTCAAAGAGAGACGCAGAGTAAAAAAGGTTGTTGATGAAATGTATGATGTGTGATCCATCATTTCCTCCAAAATGAGGATTTCATTTCGGCGGACATCATGGTCTCTCTCTCTCCATCTTTCCTTGTATGGTTACTGAGCAATCAAAGCAAGGCATTATTAACAGTACAAAAGATACTGTTTCTCGTACACATATTCAGACACTGTTTTTCCATTATTCTCTGGACGAAAATTAAAAAACATACATTCATGAGATGAGTGATGGCGAACAGTAATAGAACTGACTGAGTGTAAGGTTTGTTAGTGCGGTTTGACGAGGCACAATATAATATTACATTTTTCATGTCTCTGCATGTTCTCGCTATTTTTTGGGTTTAAAACTTAATATAATGCAAATTGTGCACTGATTGAGTAACAAACATGACTAAGATTACCTAAATGGCAGTAAGCGAAAACCATACATCCATGTGCTCAAAGTTTAAAAAACTCTTTATTCCATTTACTTTAGCATACAATAATTAGAGAGTAAAGTTCAAAGGGATTCACCAAAAAAAAACAAAATATGTAAGACTATCCGTATTGCATGCTAATGATTTGGTTACAGAAAACCTGAAAGAATGTATTCGAACAAGGAAAAAATAAAATTACGAGGCGTAGCTTATACTGTCGTGAGCACGTAAGTTTCCTGTTCTCTTGTGTCACAAACCGCTCACAAGGGAACAATGTATTTTGTATAGCTGGCAGCTGCTTCCCCTTATGAACGACCCAATAGCGAAGGGAAAACTTATATGCTCAGGCCGGTACATGCGATCAAGTTGATAAAATTAGTGGAAAAGGTTACAACCTCAAAAATCTTAACACAGGGAAACTCTCAGGATTAATCAGGTTCTCTCGAAAAGTTGTTTCAAAACAAACAAAAAAATTATCGCTTCCTCTTGGCTATCGATTCAGTTTATTACGAAATCGGCCAAACCGGGGTTTTTTTGTGCCAAAGTTAAATAGTCCATTACTATTAAATAAAGCAAGAATAAATTTTATTTTCTAATGGTATTGATGAATATCTATAAAATATACAGTTGCAACATAATTTTATGTAACACACATATATATACATGTAATCAGGAATCTAATATTGCAAACGAATATTTCATTTCTTCTTCTAGGGAAAATCTTATTTTACTTTATATAAGCAAAGCAATATTAGTTTTATTTATTTAGGTTTGATGGTATAAAAGGTAATCATGTCACCCATTTTATCATGGAAAATAGTAATGCCTCACAAAAAAGCTAAAACAGAAAACTGACTAAAAAGACGTTGACGTTATCGGGGTGGTTCGTTGGAAGGAGTATTTATTCCGGTTGTCTGGCCGAATCCAATCTCTTGCAAAGCTTGCCTTTTCAGTCTTTCATCTTTCCATAAAAACCCTCTATTTCATGAAAAACTAGTTCCGTATTGCAAATCCTAATAAGAACAAGCGGTTTTATTTCGTTGTTTGGCGTCACAGCGTAAATATACATTTCGACAGGCAGTGGAAATAAATAAAAGCGGGTGATAGTGAAACCATTATGTAAATCGATATTATCACACTACTTGCAAAAGCGTTAAAGGCAAAGAAAATATTGCTGCGATATAATGTATATCACGGGAAAGTGTATATTTGAATTTCAACAACAAAGTGTTGCTATACTTCGTACAATAATACGCATCGCGGCTTCCTTTTCTATTTAAAGATGCTAGTGCACATAACACAGAATTAAAAAGAAGCAGCATCAACGTATTTGTTTCACGGACATCATCGGCTCCTTGTTATAGCCCCGTAAGCATTTCAAACACGCGTAGGAGCCATAAATTTAGACAAAGAATCGAGATCCACTTTTCCTGAGTACCAAATGTACGTTTTTTCAACGCTTCGTAAACAAAAGCCGATTGAAATCGGTGAAGGCAAAATGTCGAAAAGCTTGTACGCCTGCGCTCAAATCAAATTTGCTTTCAACGATTTTGAGCAAATTTTCTTATTGATTTTGCCAATGACAAAGTAAACAATTAATTTTTTTTAATGGCGGGGCCTAAGACACGAGCCGAAAGAAGGCTGGTTTAGAACTTTGAGGATAACTCTCATGTACACATAATTTCCATACAAAAACTCGATTTTAAATTTTACTG
This sequence comes from Akabosia matsudoensis, assembly GCA_019593645.1. Classification (NCBI taxonomy): domain Eukaryota; kingdom Metazoa; phylum Arthropoda; class Collembola; order Entomobryomorpha; family Paronellidae; genus Akabosia; species Akabosia matsudoensis. The sequence goes on along the minus strand of VICI01000008.1, from coordinate 13,274 downwards.
TCACTGCCAGGGGTTTTGGGAGGGATGATTCTAGATGGTCCATCTATGAACAGGGTGGCCACAGTTGGATAACAAAGCAAGAGGGAAGCTATATATGGGATCAAAACTGATAGAAAACCTCTACGTAGCGAACATTCGGAAAAACGGACCCACAAACCTTTTCCAGAAAACTTCTTCTCGAGTGCCACTAATTACTGCGCCAACGCCAAGTAATGCATAACCGAGTTTAAGGTAAAAATTCCAAATTAATATATGGGGTAGGAAATGCGATCCTTTTGTACCCCGCCAAAATTCTGAGCCTTCTCTTTATTTTTCATAGAACATTCTATTTAATCGGATGATGAAACGAGGAATTCTCTTTACACATGTTGAATAAGATGGTTCTCTTTTGTCTTCTTTTTTTTAATCCATCTCATCCAATCTCATTTTTAAAATGAGCTATGAGCCTACTTTTAGCGACAACAATAGCCTGCTGCCAGGAAAGCACATCATGGAAATAAAAATTTGTTCTGTCCCACGCACGTCTTCAACAACTTCTATGTTTTCTTGTAGGACATCTTTGAACAGAGAAAAAAACTTGTGAAAATTAAATGCTAGGTTCCAGTGGTCTTAAGAAATGAGATAACAATTGAAGTATGGAAGTGATCGCGGAGAAGGTAGACTAAACTTTATATCTTAACATACATATTGCCTTCTGCAAACCACCATACTCCCATGTTACGTGAAAGTGGATTTTGCCTATAATAATGGGCAAAGCATAAGCCACTATTTACAAAAGAATACACTTATTTTTGTTTCCTTTCAGTTATCAAGTATTTTTTTGTCGATAGTGATGAATGAGAACATTGGTTTTTAGAGGTTCACGTTACACATCAAGGCGATCAACAAGCACACTCAGACAGATAAAACTATTTCGGTAGAAGACTAATAGCAACCTGAACGGAATTTGTTAGCTTTGCCGTTCTCTCTAGTCAAGCTTGACTATCTCTTGAGTTGTTGATTATGTAAGGCAGATAAATATGCTTTTTCGTCTTTTGATTTTCCCTCGTTAGACCAGCCTTGGGCCACATTTTAAGTAAAACTGATTCAATTTTTGTTTGTGAATAGTAGTAGCTGAAAATCTGATGGATTTTTGATGGATTCAACAAATATAAGAGGATACTGTTAACAAAAAAGCCCGTAGAGATAGGCTTTTCCGTCTTTATGGCAAATGCTCCCAGCAAATATTACTAAGCTATAGGTTTTCATAGTTGACATTTGAAATAATGTTAAAGAGAAATCAGAAACGAAAATACCATTTTTACTACAGGTAGCTTTGAAAAAGGTAATTTGAAGACTAATATGCGTCGCTGTGCAAATTCTTAGAATATTTTTATACGACTCTGTTTTAATCATAAACTCACAGGAATCAACGGCCTCGTGCTCTTCACGACAATTTTATTGATGGCATAAAATAGTTACTCTGTATTCTATATTGTATGGTTCTTCTTCAGACAAGAATTAACCCAAGAGAAAGCATAGATGAAGGTATTTGAAATACTTACCGTATTACACATTTCAAATGCCTCATTCTATGATGGAAAATGATATTAAAAGACGACTGCATAACCATTTCTGGAAACTTCTATTCCTTTTAACTTTTTATACTGATTGATCAAGCTTTTAAGAATGAACACGTGGAGAAAACGCTGTTTTTCAGCTTTGTTTTTGAAAGCCTATAACTTAAGCACATTTAATGTCAAAAGACACGGTTTTGTACCATCAGCTTCCCAAGTTGACAATATACAAATTCCAAAATCGCGTTTGTAAGAACCCGGGTGTGTGCACTTATCAATTTTACGCCTCTAATCTTTTCAAAGAGGGATTGGGCGTTTACTGCTGTTTTTTCAAATATAACGGTTATTTACATCCCCTTCATTCCGTACCCTAAATTTCGCACAAAGAGGAGAATGACAAGTGACAGCTACGTAAACAAAGCAAGATACACATGTACAATGTACGCATATTTTGTTTCTTTTTCTGTCTAAACGAAGGACCACCATTTTTAGGTGGTTTTGTAACAATTGAACTATTTGCTCCTTGGATTATGAGAACAAAAATAATACATGTCAAGGAATTGTGTTTACTTTTGCCAATTCGTCCGAAAAAGAAGTTTATTCCAACATTAAAACGAAACGAAAGATGACAAGACATTTTTATCCACATTTTTTTCATCAAATATTTGGGTTGAAGTGATGCGAAAGCCTCAAAAATACTATTCTTTATTTACCCTTACTCAGTTGCGTTCAAGACAGTTGTTTTCGTAAGACGTTTTCTTCGCCTATCATCAAATATTATCATAGTCCAAAAAATGGATTCAAAATCCGTTTTTGATGATACAGACTTGTACGTAGGAGGTTTCAGAGCTGTGCAAAAACGTCATGACGCACGGATCTTCTAGCTTGGCTTCTTTTGAACAAAATAAAGGTTCTTTTTTCGATATCCCTAATCTTGCAAAATGTCTGCTTTTACATTACTGAAAACCTCCCCACCATTTTACGGACAACACATTTGTTACATTGCATAAACAGTGTCACATACATCCACACCTCTTTTGTACCTAGAAGGACTGTTACTGTAAGCACATTGACAACATTCCTCTGTTTTCTACCCGGGTGCCTACAAACAGAAATGCAATTTACATTCGTATTGCCAATTCAGCTGAAAACATGGTTAAATCGAAGAAGAGTATTTGTCAAATCATCGCCTCCACATCATAAGAGATGTAGCCGTCCGTCCCATTCTCAATTTTTTCTACCGTTTAAACCAGAGTTTCAGGCCATACGTGAAGATTCATGGAAGGGGGTACGTCTGAAATAGAGGACACCGAATGTGTCCAGAATTACCTAAAAAATATTTCTTTACCACGTAGACATCACCATCAACAAATACACACTTCCTTACGGAAAGTGAAGATTGTTAAGTGCAAAGTAGGAAAAAGGTTAGTGGTTTGGGAACACGTTGATTTCTTTTACTGCTGAAAGAGGATGACACTTCCATGTGATTGCCTTCTATACGCTAGAGTGACAAGTAAACGAACACGAGGAAGAAAATCTGAACATATATTACATATTCAACAAACATTAGGTATCCATACTCAGGAGCTATTTTTTCTAAAAGTAGCAATACAAGTTTTTTTTTACCTCGATCATCTTTTTTTAAACTCTACTTTTCAATAAGAATTTCTTTTAAACCTTACCAACGTGCCGGAATAGAATCAAAAGGAGGACGATAGCAATACAAGTTTTTTTTTTACCTCGATCATCTTTTTTTAAACTCTACTTTTCAATAAGAATTTCTTTTAAACCTTACCAACGTGCCGGAATAGAATCAAAAGGAGGACGAAAATAAAATGCATACGGGTGGAATTCAGACTGGCAGAAGTTGTGTTGCCAGATGCTCCGAAAAAGGATCATTTTCTACAGCTTTCCGGAGAAAACATGAGAAGGCAGTGATATGTCCTGACACAATTGACAATCGTCATGTGTCCTACAAAGATGAAGTGAAATCAGGGTGGCGAGAAAGTATAAGTAGGGGTAGGAATGAAAGATCCCGGATCAAGCTGACTAAAAAGGTCTGCGTTTTTTTACAGGGGACTCAAGGTACACATTCTCTTTTTTCTTTTCCTATAGCAAACGAAATATTTTTTTTTGTAGAGCCTGCAGAAAAACTTAGAATAAAAATAACCGTACACCTTGTCATACATATGAAAATATATTGTATACATTTAACGGTGTCTAACGCGCATGGTTTTTGTAAGATAAGAAGTGTAGTTGTCGGTCATACCTTTTCTGTCAGTCACTTGGCTGTAGAAATTTGTCCGTTCTTTTTTTGTCGCGACCATGTTTTCATCTTGCATTAAACTTCGGGTACACTATGCCATTCCAAAACTGAGAAAAACCAAAAAAATTACGACACAAGCTTGTGACGTGATATTGTCTGTTACAACATTGAAAGTTACATGGAGTTTTTGTAAGTGATTCCACTTTCTGGCAGGGTACATGAAATACCACTTTCACCGGAGGCAACAAACGGTTCCTACCACCAATTTGGGCCTCTTCATACTCTCCAACATTACAAAAAAAAGTTTTCTATCTACAAGTACACTTCAGGAAATATCGGGAATGAATACTAACACAAACTAGAGGAAAACGGCTTAAGAGAGGATAAGGTCGGGCTGGTGTTTAAGTTGTATCATGTATTCACATTTTAAACCTATACTTTTCGGGACACATACAGCCCATGAGTCTCACGTGCGAAATCCTCCTGCGTAAACTTAACTCACCAATAACACACAACAATCACTAATACTTCCAGAAAACTTTAAGAAAAAGTCCTGAAAGACAGCGTTAAAAAGAAATCCATGTTCATGACTTAAGCTAAACGTTGTCAAACTGTCAAAGTCAAAACAGCAAGAGACTTTGAAACAAAGCTATAGTGTTTACTCCTGTCATAGAGTAAATTATTCAAGATCAATCAGAAAACGCTGGAAACCCACTGAGGGGGGCTATCCCGTCAAATTTTTTAAGTCATACAAATTTCTTCATTTCTACTGCAAAACTTCATGGCTGTTGAGTTTACACATTCCGTCTCTCCTATTCATTTTATGAAGCAAAAATGGAGTTGTTACGTTGACCGTATCAGGATGTGCATCAAGTATTCAATTTTGTATTTGAACAACCAGTTGCTTTTGTAATTCCCATTTAATGGCAGTCTGTGCATTACTCCACTGCAGACGAAATCATCTCATCTATGCAAATGCTTACTTTATGGTCCCCGTCTCTGCTTATTTTACTCGGCTAAAGCTTGGACGAACTTATAGTACCAGACTAGCTTATACGGCTCGGACGCATGGTTGATCAAGTTTTGCAGTAGCGGAGGAAAATAACAAAATGACAGTAGGAGTACTTGTAATCCAACACCAACACCTATTTCCTCCTGGATTCAAGTATCAAACGCAAGCGTTTGCTGCCTGCCTAGTTCGCTGTTTTGAGCATTATTAAAGGCATGCATGCCAACCAACAAAACAAATATCCATACAAACTATACTGCATCTACGAAAAAATGTCTCGTCCGGAATAGAACAAGAAGTGTTGTTACGTAATTTGGTTTGATGATAAAAAAAAAGTCGCGGAGGAATACCAAAAGGTACATAATTTGGTGGACGGAACGTAGCAAACATTGGCATTGAGCCGACAAAGCATACTTGCCAGCAAATAAGGCGTTAAAAGAGGAGAATGAAATCTACAGATCTGTCTACCAATTAGCTAGTTGATTCCCTGGTGCTCAGTATTTTCTTCTTGTTCTATCTTCGCAACTGGTTAGCATCTGTCTCTTCTATCGACGCCAGTGCTGAGTTTCTTCGAGGCGACTGGATGCGTTTTAGTAAAGACCACACTAACGGCAAGATCAAGGTCCCATATTGTTCAAAGACTTCTTGCCTGCGCGCCTTTATTAATTACTTTCTTCTGCTCATCGATGTTGGTTTGTGGATAAAATCTCAAATGTTCAATATAAATGCCTTCTGGCAACCGCATCCACGTGTGTGTAAGTACATATGTACCTCCTAAACGATAAAAAAAATCCGTTGTCGATCTAGCCTCCTCTCATGGTCGAAATTGGGCAGAAACTTTACAGAATCAGCATAATTTGCGTGTTTCACCCACTCAAACTCTCGAAACATTGAACTTCCAAACTAAGTATGATTTTCTATTAGTAACAAAATAACGAACTAAATTGCATTTACGAGGAAGAGGGAATGAAGCCTTGAAACTTTGTTGTTACTAACTTGCATCGGCACCGCAACGGAAGATTCATTTAGCCTTATAATCAATCATTTCATGCTTCAATATGAATGTATGCTAAACTTCTTCTCGCCCTAGAATCTGTAGCCACAGGAAGGTGGCCCATCTACAGAATTGGGAATATCTTTTTGTTTAATCCCGTTGTCAATCGCTCTTCTATAATGCCCGCCTGTCAAAATCCATGTTGACTCAGTCCAACTGTTATCACAAGATAAAACCATTTTTTATGTTATAGGATAAGTCCAATATGACCTGTACTGAAGATTTTGAATGAAATAATTGCAGGTAAAATTGTATAAAGGTACGCTAAAACGTTTATGTTACTAGGCAAGTTCACGAACGATCTATTCCTTCAATATTTTCTCCGGTGCGAAAAAGAACTGGTTATGCATATAAGTTTGGATTTCTTATGAAAGGACGCTATTAGGATAAGGTGCGGAGTAGGAATCCAGGTACAAGATTCATGTTCATGTGTTTTGTTGAGAGCTGGTTCCGTGGTCTCCACACATATCTAGGGCAACTTGCTCTAGACATCAATTTACTCAGAGCAAGCAGATTTCTTGTGGTCAACATCTGTCTTCCCAAAACAGAGATTATTAAATGGGAGAAACTTTAATCAGAAGTTTTCTTGAAAACTGGGGAGCCTCTTACCAGAAGAAGCAGACAGAACGAGTGAAATCTGAAATGACGCAATCGAATCATTAAAAGAAAATATTCATGAAAACATCAACTAATCTAATAGAGTTAAACTTTTATTAATCAAATTTGTAAGTAATAATTGCACTCGTGACGTAAACACTTCATGCACGCTAACAATAAGAACTTTTATTTTAGCCAATAATAGCCGGCTACCAAAAGTGGCAAGTTGGAATGATTCAATGTCATTAGTACATTTTGGAACTTGGCAGTTATGCTTTTTCAACTTGGTAAATGCAAGTATTCATAATATTATTTATGTTTGGATCCACAAAAGCCTCTCCTTTCACTGTAATGAGCAAGCAGGCAGTTACTATCTTTGAATAGGAAGAGGAAAAAATTAAAACTATTCCTTCATTGTTTCGGCCACCCAGTTTCCTACAACTCTAGCAATTATAACTACCAACCTTTGTAGGATATTGTTCAGCCAAACTACCCCTTGTTCCCGAAGGGTTATATGCACACGAGGACACATTAAAATTCACATCTTGAAAATTCCATGGTATTTTTGGCCCTGGATTGCCCGCTGTTCTTCTTATAAAACTGTATAAATTTGTAAGCGAAAAAAAGTTACGAAAAATGCTAACAAAAAGAAAAGTTGTACAAATAACTTTTCTTCCTTCCTTTCTCCTTAGTATTTTTCCGTTCTCTGAAGAAAAGTAGGAAGTGCTTTTTTCGTGGGAAAAATCATTGAGATGCTATCGGAACAAAACGATCTTGATAAGGTGGACACTTTGTACTGAGAGTTTCACCAGATGTGAATGATCGGATGGATTATTAATTAACTAGCTCATTAGGAAACCTTCCTTTGTAACGGATTTCATTGCGTTACGATTCAATTATTTTGTTTCGCAAGAATGTATATAAGAGTATTCCTTTATAAGGACAGAAATTATTATAATTTTGCAACCGAAAGGTAACCTTTAACACCAAAATCCGCTTTAAAAAGAAAACAAAAGATAATTGGATATCAAAATGTAACAAGTTGAGCTTTTCTATTGCTGAGAATAGTATTTTATAAACGGGGAATTGAAAAACTTCGTTCTATTGTAGGTATTTACTAGGAATCTGTTCAAAACTGAGTTAAGTATATGCCCACAGACTAGAAAGGTAGGTGGTATGCATGTATATTTATGAATTTAACAGGAGGGTGAAAGTTAACAAGCTAAGGTTATCTAAAAGAATTTTTTTAGAAACACGTATGACAATGATCTCTACAAATTGGGGGGGGGGGGGGGGGTAAGTCGACAGAAAGTGTATCAAATTAAGATTCGACCTTTTGAATGCTTGAAAATTTTTAAATAATTACATGTCCTTGTCACATACAATTTCTAAACTGATCGAGAATATTCAGCTCCTTTCTGTATTCATTTTAAAATGGGCCGATGGAGGAAAGGGTGTTGCACTGCAACCACTAACATTGGCAATTGGAACATGGCACGTTATCAAGACCAAGGATACGGGTAGCAAATGCTGCCACTGAGTAAGTAACTGTTTTCTACAGAAAATGTTCTTTAAAATCCCATGACTATTACCGCTAAGCCACCCAACAAGTAGCATTTCTTTTTAGAAAAGAAAAGCGTTCAGACATGAATAGTTAAACGCAGAATGCCATTTATAAAATGGTTTTGTGGATGGTAGTAGATTGGTGTTTTTGTGGCTGTGCCAGTCCATATATATATATTTTTTTTTTTTGGTGGCATTTGTATTTGGTTGATGGTCCAACTCTGATCAGATTAGGACCTTGTTGTCCTGCCTTGTTGCGTTAGTTTCTTAAAATTTACGGCTGAATGTTGAGCAACCAACAACAAGGGAAAGTGAGCACGGAACGCGCAGTATTTAAGATACAATCTCATTCCGGAAACAACCCATAATGTCATGAGCTTAGCTTGCTAGACTATTGTACACAGAAAAAAAACTAACACACTAAATACACCCGGTAAATTTTGCAGACAATTTTGTAATGGATAGTGGCATGTCTCCAGAATATATATTATTCTTGCTGGTGTGTTCGGTGGTGTTGCGCGGAAAGAAGATAGGAAGACCATTAAACGAGACCACAAAACTGGTGCTTAGATAAGTGCCAACATTGTTGTTGTACAACTGGGTAGTTTGTTTTGTGCCGTTTAGCTAATAATAATGTACCTACATTTATCTAGTGCTTTTAGCATATCTCAAGTCTCGCTGTATGGGTTTTTCTTCTAAAATTTCATTTCCTTTTGACATCGACCTTGTTTGCTGAAAATTCTAAACGTTTTTTTGGACCGATCTGAGCTTTTATCTTGTCTGTAAAGTATCAACGCATTTACGCACATCCGTTTAATATTCTTAGCTTTTTGTGCGTGGCACACGAATGTCTTATTCATTTTAAGCTCCCAGTCTTCATAATATTTTGATCTAGGGAATAAAAGGCTTTCGACCAAAACCAGCAGGGATTTCCTCAACAAACAAGAAAAGCGAGCTTTAATCTAAACGAAAGTCTCATGATGGTTATAAGCTCATAGGGGTAACTTGATCCTTCAGTCGGAAAATTGGACTTTCTGCTTTCTCCAAATTCCTCATCACGAAATGTTTACACATACAAAACGTTTGATTGACATAATACACACACACGTCAAGCTAACATGGATGTCTGCACGGAAATAATTTCAACTTACCGACAATAAGAGTGGTCATATCAGAAAGTGCCAGATTGAAAAGATAATAATTGGTGGCAGTTCGCATGTACTGGTTGGTCAGAATGACTATACAAGTGGTAACATTGCCAAACACTCCAGTGACGAAAATTAAAATGTAAATTACAGTAACAGGAATGAGAGTTTCATTGGGAAGCCTTTGTGGTCCCAAGTACTCGTGCAAGTAATTTTCGTAACACCTCTCAATTTCCTGGACGTCTGTAAAATTATCACAATTGAAGACTGTCTCTTTACTCAGCGACCCCTCTGTTGTTGACGACATTTCCGTCAGGTCTGGACTGAATGTAGAGGCGTACTCGCGATAGCCATCACTTGACCCATTCGCGAGCAACGTTACCTCAAAACTCTCCATTTTCTAATAAGTACTTCCACACAACAAATGAACTGAATTTACTTTTGCTCACATAAACAGTCACATTTTTATTTTCTACCAACACATCAAAAAGTCTCCGTTGTAAGAAGACTGCTATGTGCTGCTCCTAGGACGATGACTATCAACTGCGGAAATCATTTTCTCTCCACTTACGACACCCCGACTCCTACAACGCTTAAACGTTTTTTTTCACTTTATTAAATCTATTTATGTAGTTGTCTATAATAAAACAAGTTAATTACACTTGCCACCCCACGAAATGTCACTGCTATAGTTACACCAAAAATGGCTACTTCATAACCTGTACAAGTGATGTAACCTTAACATTGAATGAGAGCAACCCCTCAAACGACAATATTTTGATTACTTCCCCAGAAAAAAACACGAAAAATTGCGTGTACAAAATTCACGAGACAAAATATAGCCTTTCACACGCTTTAAAATAACCATGGTTGATGAAGTCACATCTCACATGAATAAACGAAATGTAACAAAAAACTCATAACTGTACATTGCTAACTAATACGAATTAATATCAATTAAACTCTAAACGCGGCTGGAATGAAGGATAAATTAACAGAACTGAGTTAATGTAAGACTGAGAAGCGAGGTAACCAGACAGTTGGCCGATAACACACAGTGAGTGATATGACTAGACCGAACGCCAAAGTGCAACTGCCCTCGCAGCGTTACAAAGCCAGCGAGTTGACTGCCAACAAAGACGAGTTCTCTGGTACGCGAGGCGATGACTGAAAATGTGCCTCTTTCATGCAGTTTAGTCTTGTAATAAGAACATATTGCTCCCGTACACTACCACACTGCGCCACCACGATTGCAAACATTCAGCATTTTAGTGCTAGGACATATCAAGCATTTAGAACCATTTATTTGTTCGAGGAGCTGGACTTTATCAAAGCGTTCATCCACAAGAGAAAAAAAATAGACGCAAGGAGAACATATCGGGATATGTATGGAAGTTGGATCACCAAGAGATATGATTCCTTTTTTGTGTGTTATTTCCCAAGAAATTCCATAGAAATAAAGCATCTCAACGCTATAATTCAGCGGTGCAAGAGATGGTCAGTGTACTTTTTGGAAATGTCTGCAGCAACAACAACTAAAACATTTTGTCATTTGTTTAAAAATTTTAAAGTTTTTTCATCGGCCTATTTTGCCCAGTCCTTAACAGCCAGCCACAGACATTCACAACTCTTTGCAAACACACTTATAATTTCAAAAATTAACCCACGGTCAAGTAATTTTTTTTGCCCTATGTTATAGGACAAGTCAGAGGCGGAGAAACGAAAGAAAAATCAGACTTTGCATCATACCTAAATAGAGACTGAACTCAGAATAGTTTTCTAAGGAAGGCCGGTGTGGCACAACCGTTCATTTATATTTTTAGTAGCACAGAAAATGTGCATAGAAAATTTGTAACTCCCTGGTTGTTACTTCGCACGATAATATGATAGCGTTTTTCGAGCAGTAGTAGAGGGAAATTCGTTTCCTTGTAACGATCAAACTCTGCGGAAATAACAGTTAAAAACCTATCTTTTATCGCTTTTACGTTTCATCTAATAATAGGACTCACTGGTGAGGTGCTCAGTTACCGAAGGGGCGATGAGAATCACACTCCTCTCGCTATCTGTTTTTTTTGTTCAAAATGCGTCAACATGAATTCTAAAAGAGTAACTTATGGAAGTAGAAGGAGCATAATATTTATACACTATGAAATGGCAATCCTTTATAACAATATTTTTTTCGTCGAAAATGGATTTTGGCAAGGGCAGCAGAGATATTGAATTCCTTTGTAAATAGAGCTGTTATTCAGACTATTGACAGAAACATGAATCAAAACCAATTAAAATTTTGTAAACGGCTTCATAAATTCGTTACGCGATGCCACGAGCTAGCTAACAAGCGACTTACCTGCCAGTTGTTTTGCCAGCTTCGCTTTTGTTTACGTGGATTAAGTATTGCACACTATTTACCAGAATAAACAAAAGAAAAGTAAGTAGGGACTACTATGTATTCTCTAATTAACCTGAGCGTGTGTTAAATCCATGGGGTTTCAGAGTGTGTGGCAAAGCTGGACAATTGGATTTGGACGGTTGTGTGTATTTTTGTACAATGAGCTCCCAATGAAAGCGGTTAGACGCTTAAGTATTGTTTTGAAGTGTTGAGATGATAGAAGAGATTATTCTTCTGACATTTATATGAATTATGCTCATGATAAATATAGTTTTAACAGTTTACCCCCTTTTGACAGGGAAATGCTCTAAAATGATTTACAAGTGATCCGTGTAGAGTTTGCTAGACGTCATTTCGCATAAAAAGAATGAATTGTGTTTTCAGACAGGAACTGTTTTTTCCCCTCTCTTTTACTTTTACATTCATCCGGGCAGCGAGTAAAATATTTTGCAGATGAAAACATGGCACGTAAGTTTTAAGCGGTTTATGTGGTTATAGCCCATTGGCTGTGGTTAAATCCCATGAAGCCATGTCCATTGAGTCTAGCAACACGGAAATCTTCAAGTACTGTCGTGTGTAGCATACACTTCAGACAAAAAAAAACGACTCCATCTAATCTGTTGGACTTACACGAGTCTTCTTTTACCCTTAATCCTCGGTTAGTAGTAAATCGGCAGGGTTTTGTTAAGGCAGAATATAAAAATTGATTGTAAAAATGGGTTTTGTGGCTACGCGAGCCGTTGGATACATGCAAAATACCCGGCTACCCCTTAATCCCCCAGTTTGACCCACATATATCAGGACCAGGTCAAGGCTCAATCTCTCCTGATTTTACAATCAGCTTTGTCTTTGTCTCAAGATCAGGTTCGCCAAGATTCTTTGGACCTTGGTTGAGTTTTAAAGTGTGATCTTTGTCAACGCAGAGGGAGTTGATAAAATTTCTTCTTAGTTTTATCTTGGTCATTGCACTAGTAGCAAAAAGAGCGATATAAAATTTTTTTTCGCATCGTACACATATTTGTTTGCTACAATTTTGAAAAAACGACGAGGTTTTTATTAAGTTTAGGACCAGCAGTGCGAATCTCGACAGGGTCTTTTTTTATTATTTTGGTGCTGAACGAACGAGACCAGGAATAAAATGGATATGGAAATGAAGGCGCTTGTGCACTCAACATTTTCTCTTGTTCCTCTTGAATATTTATTTCAACGTATTGCGTAAAGATAGGCGGTTGGTCGGAAATTTCTCAATAACTGACACTGCCAGCCATTGATTGTAAAGATTTTTTTTTCATGTTGTACGCGATGATAACATAACAATGTCAATTGTAATCACACTAGCTTATCCAATGTACTCTGCGATTTTAACATGACATTTTTTTGCATGCACTCGACTCTGGTGTTAGCAGAATAAAGTTGTGGAAGGGCATTATTAGGCATGGTAAAGCTATACAGCTTGACAGGCTTGCAGATACTGCAACCAGATTTTCTGAAAAACAAAAAGAAAAGTTGTCAACTTTTTTTATATCCTCTTTTTTATCATATCATAACCTGCATGAATGACATTTAGATACCGCACTGCACACTGAAGTATATTGTGTATAGCTTATATTTTTTGTACAGCTATTATTTTTATCCACTTCTGGACAAAAGCTATCAACACAGGAAATTTCCCAGTTTGCAATACTATCGCCGAAA